>APFE030308633.1:0-37840 GCA_000404065.3 Pinus taeda | reverse complement strand
TTAATGTTGAATTTATTGAACTTGAAATGTGCCCCCTTGATCCATGATCTCTCTACCATCTCAAGTAGCTCCTATCCCATAAGGTCGAAGAAATGTAAAACAATTTTCACCGTACATCCATATGGGTCTGGAAATTTATCTTTAGCAAAATAATTCAACATCGATTGTATTTCATCAATAGATGTCGGTCAATATAGTGATTCATTTCTTTCAGCATTGAACATCAAAGGATATTCCTCTGCACCATAAAGTTGACCTTAAATA
The DNA here is from genome assembly GCA_000404065.3 of Pinus taeda. NCBI lineage: Eukaryota > Viridiplantae > Streptophyta > Pinopsida > Pinales > Pinaceae > Pinus > Pinus taeda. Next base: position 37,576 of record APFE030308633.1, on the reverse strand, counting down.
TTTACTTCTCCTCTAGGTTTGAAGTGGTTTTGAAAGAACTTTAAAACTTTGCTCTGAATCTCTTTAGTGGAATAAACATAGTTCTTGGAAACCCCCTTGATATGCCAAATAATGTTTATATTCTTCCTGTGGCATGCAAATTGGTTAAAGAATTTTGTATTTATTCTCCCCTATATGATCCATAAAACCCTACTTTTTAATCTCCATGTAGATTCATGTATCTGAAGTATGTGTCTTTTCCTCTCTTCTAATTCTTTCTGGTATTCCAAATTTGTTATGTAGGCATTGTATTTACCAATTTTCCCCAATTCTCCTAATTTCCTCAATCCTTACATTCAATTCCTTGTACATTTTGTTAAATTTTTGTTGCTCCCATATTCGGACTTGGACCTTTAAAGAATTTAATTTAAGAGAGATATTATCCATAGCTGATGACCCGTTGGTCAACCATATTACTTCCAAGTAGTCAAAACTATATGTTTAAACTCTTCACCCTTGAGCCATATTCTATTAAATTTAAAAGTTATACATTTTCGAACCGATTCCATTAGTCATTGTAACACAATCGAGTAGTGGTCTGAGATGAAGGACCTTTCACCCAAGACCTAAAATTTCCAAATATTTGAATCAAATTCTCCTGAGCCATAAATTTGAACCTCTTACCAATCTACTCCACTCAACATCCTCCATTGTTTCATGTAGGCATAATAGGAGTAGGAAAAATGTCTACTCAATGGTTTTCTTCGAAGAGGGAAAGTAATCGGTTAGCAATACGGTCACCTCTACACCAAAAACCCCAACACTCCTCGCAAGATAAAATGGAATTACAGTCCACAACTATAATAAGTGACCTGATCTTCAATATGTCTAAATTTTCCACATGGTCCCAGAAGGACTACCTACCATTATATGGAGCATATAAGTTCTAGATGTGAATCAATTAAACAATACCATGAAAATGACATGTAAGCAAAATACCAACAAAAAAACTATAGGCTTTCAGTTTTTCCCAATTTGGGTCCCATAAGGCAGCGAAGCTGCCTAACATCCTACAAAAATCAACAATGACCATATACCAATTTGAATAGATTGAATGAAAATATGAAATAGTTTTCCTAGAGTCAGCCAGTCTCTCCCGAATGAGAACGATGAAAGGATGAATAGAGAAGAAAATCTAACGAAGGGATATCATTTTAGTGGCATCCCCCATACCATGAATGTTAAAAGAAAGTATATTCACTAGGGAAAGTTCTCAAAGGGCACAATAAATCTAAGGGCCCTAGATTCGGATGAATAAATGATAGGGACATTGTGCATATCAGTAGATTCATTGAATAGAAGGGGTCTTCCAGTCGATTTTCTGTGAAAATGTAGGCTACCCTTACCTCCCATCAATGGGTAGTGATGTTTATAGCATATTCAGAGCTAATAACAGGAGAGGAAAGGTGTCCTCGAGGTGCAAAACTTTCCTCAAGTGTAAACCTCTCCTCAACCTCTACACTCCAAAGGGAAGGTTTGCACCTAAAAGGATTTGATACCTCTCAGTGCATGATAGATCCGTAGTTAGATGGATCTAGGCTCGTACAAGTGAAATAATATATAAAATTGCATAAATTGTTGCTTGATATATTAATTTTAATAAATGAAGATAGATAATTTTGTTTATTTAAAATATAAGTGATATATTTAGAACCAAAGTTTAAAATATACCTTATAATAGACATCTAGCCATTAGGTGCATAATCCCAATTAGAATTTATACAACAATTCAACATATGAGATCTTCATGTATTATAATATATACCAAATTAAACTATACCTAGATATAGAAAAGTATTCTCCTTGTTTTTTTTCGATGGTTTTCTAAGAATCTTATACGTATTAGGTAGTGGGACCAACAATAACAAAAATTCCAAGTAAGAGCTAGATTCAAAATGACACCAACTCCCTATAGGTATAAAGTGATGTCCATTGTGGGTGAGGATCAAGAGGAAAAAAATTTAAATCCAAAATTGAAACATGAGATGGGGATGATCTGAAATCGTCCATTTGAAGCCAATGATGAATGTCACATTCATGCTTAGTTTTGGAATTAATGGAAATGGGTGAGGTGTAGGTGGTTAAAAATATAGCTCCACATTTGAAGGGAGACAAGGTTAGTTTACAATTGTCTTTATTAAATAAATGACTAATAAATATCATGCATACTTAAGTTGGGAAAGAGAAATACCTTCTTGAGATTTCAAAAGTTAAAGGACAATAAAATAATGCAAATGACTTTATTATATGATGTCAAAAGCCTTCTAATTTTGGATTTCACATGGTTTCAAAGTCTAGTGTGACCAATAGAATATGAGTATAATATCATTAACATACAATACATGTATACAAAGGTGGTAATGTTAGGGTTAAAATGACACATAGAAAAGTTAGAGTCAAGAAGCAATCAACCCACCTTTTTATATGAAGATTGAGGAGCTTGGTTGAGGTCATTGAGTGATATTACTCTAAACAAAACCAAGGTTTATTATATAGAAATTTCTTAGGTGTATTTGAAATCCATTTGATGGATTTCCATATATATTGTTTATTTCCATATATACTGAGAAACAAGGGAAAGGACATGGTGGATGGAATTTATTTAGGCAACTAAGGTACACATTTTGTTGTACTCACTATGCTCTACTTGTGAAAAAACATTTGGAAAATAATTAGGCTCCTATCTACCAACAATACTATTTGCAAGATATTTAGTCTTGTAAACCCATTTGCGTTTGAAAATTTCTTCATTTTATAAGAAGTATTGGATCTCAAATATCGTTCATCATCAATCTTCATTTATGATGGTATCCCATTCTAGATGGATAGAATTTTCTTTAAATATTTCTAGATGTGGAGTCTCTAAAAATTGAGGTAAAAGAAAAGAGACTTGGTGAAACTCATAATTTGTTTAACATTGATTAGAATTATCATCAACTAGATAAATGAATACTTCCCTTCTTATATAGCCCTCAAAGAATTCGTGGAGTACATGTAAATGTAATGTAGATTTAGGGTCAATAGACTCGTTCACATGATAAAGATAATGAAGTTAGTTATTATTTTCATTCTCATAATTATAAGAGGATTAAAAGGATATGGAACATGTGTCAAACATATCTTAGAATTCAAATTTACCATGGACATCAAATCAAGCTAGGAAGTTAAGATAGAACTTTATTATAAATTATATCTCTTTTAAGAATGAATTTTGTTGATATATTAAATACGATGAGTCAATAATATTTTGCATCATCTAGATAATCAATAAAAATGCACTTTTCACTTTTAAGTTATAAGAATTTGTTTTCTCATCATGAATACGTACATGTGCTTCTTTGCAAAACATGAAAAAGCTACCTTTTTATACGCGGAAAAGTAAAAAAATTTAAATGTTTTAAAGGGCAGTTGAAAACTTAATATTAAATATTCATGTGCAAAATCATTATATTTTAATTGAAAAAATATGTTTGATTAACCTTTTATACTTTAAATAAATAAAAAAGAGAAAGAAAAAGAAAATTGAAATGTTTTAAAAGATAGTTGAAAGGTTAATTAACATGTCAAAACAATGTAAGTAGAATTTGTATATTTACTGACCTTTAACTCAACTTTAAATTAGTATCAAAAACATCACTTTTAGTAAAGTTGTAACTAACCATTTGGTGATGGAAATTTTCTTACATTAGTTTATTATGTAATCAATTTATGTTGAGGATTGCTTTCATCATTCATAATATCGTTATCACGTAATTACAAACCTCATTTGGAACATGAATGTTGTTATCACTTAATTATAAACCTATTTTGGAACGTGAATGGTTGAATTTGCAATGCTAATTTATTTTCTAATGTTGATTTAATTATCAATATATTGTTATATGTTTCTTTCATTTTAAATAAATAAATAAATTATAAATTTTATATGTTATATTTTAAAAGTAAAATAATATATATTATAATTTTATTGTCAAATTAATATTAGGGACAATAATTATTGTGTATTGTGAGATGCATGATGTTATGTGAAATAATTTGTGATAAACTATAAAGACGTATATTATCATTCATGTCATATATTATTAAAGAAAAACCAGGTCATGTTATAAGTGATTTCATGTGCCCATTAGGTATTGGGTCATTAACATATTTCTTTATATTTGAAAAAATCCATTTTTTAGTCAAAAAAATATGAACTTAAAATTATACTTTAAAACCATCATATATAAAACAAAAAAAAAATTGTTTTTTTATATAACATTATATCTAAGTTTTACATAAAATATAATTTATTTACATGATGGGATCCAACCCAAAACATGGATCAATATTATAATTCAAATATGTAAGGGGAGGGACTCCAATTATTGTGCACCCTCCCTTCCATGATGGAAAACAACATGTTCTACTCGTCTCCCATATAACACCTACCCAACTCGTCATGCGACCTGTATAGTTTGGTGAGAGCATTAAATTCGGGCTTTAACATTGTGTCTATGGTTTTGATGGACTCATTTTAGGTTGTGATTTTGCCACCTTGTGCATTCTTGTTTAAGCTCGGTATGTGGGAATTGAGATCCCCCGACTACTGTTCACCTAGGCTCTAGTATTGGTTCACATGTTACATATATTCAAAATAACTAATAGATAATTACATACAAAAATGTATTTAAAATATTTATAAGAGGAAAGTATATATTTATAAACATTAAAAACAAATAGCTTCTCAAAAAATTTCATCAACACGTTATTCAAGATCCATTTTTAACATATATAGAAACTGGAGATGTGATAATTATTTGGAGAAATAAATAATGTAAAGATTTTGTAAATTTGGTCACTCAATAAAAAAATTCAAAAAGATATTATTTCTTGACTTTGCAAACGAGAGTATAGATAAAAAAGTATCATCAAATTTTTTTGAACGAAATAAATTATATCAAACATTAACAAAGAAGCAAGTTATTTCAAGTAATCTTAACACAGTAAATCTTCAAGATATATTTAGTAATACCTGGAGGGACACTGAGAATTAATTAGTTGTCAAAAGTTGTGATATCTAAAATTTAATGAAATAGATTTGCAGTGTCAATCCTATTGCAAATTATTGACAAGATTTTCTCCCTTCATCACCAACTAATTGCTAATAGACAAAAGTTATATAATAAATAGAAAGAATAAAAAATGACCATATACCAATTCAGATAGATTGAATGAAAATATGAAATAGTTTTTCCAGAGTCATCCAACGTCTCCTGAATGAGAACGATTAAAGGATGAATAGAGAAGAAAAGGTAACGAAGGGACATCATTTTAGTGGCATCCCCCATACAATGAATGTTGAAAGAAAGTATATTCACTAGGGCAAGTTCTTAGAGGGCACAGTACATCTAAGGGCCCTAGATTAAGAGGAATAAATGATATGGGCATTGTGCATATCAGTAGAGTCATTGAATAGAAGCGGTCTTCTAGCTGATTTTTTGCAAAAATGTAGGCTATCCATACCTCCCATCGATAGGCAGTGATGTTTCTAGTAGATTTAGAGCTAATAGCAAGAGAGGAAAGGCATCCTCGAGATGAAAGCCTTTCCTCAAGTGCAAACCTCTCCTCAACTACTACATTCCAAAGGGAAAGTTTGCACCTAAAAGGATTTGATCCCTCTCAACGCATGATAGATTCGTAGTTAGATGGATCTAGGCTCGTATAAGTGAAATAATATATAAAATTGCATAAATTGTTGCTTGATATAATAATTTTAATAAACAAAGATAGATAATTTTTTTTTATTTAAAATATAAGTGATATATTTAGAACCAAAGTTTAAAATATACCTTACAATAGACATCTAGCCATTAGGTGCATAATCCCAATTAGAATCTATACAACAATCCAACTTATGATATCTTCGTGTATTATAATATATACCAAGTTAAACTATACCTAGATATACCAAAGTATTCTCTTTGTTTTTTCTTGATGTTTTTTTTTAGAATCTTATACATACTAGGCAATGGGACCAACAATAACATAAATGCCAAGTAAGAGCTAGATTCAAAATGACACCAACTCGCTATAGGTATAAAGTGATGTCCACTGTGGGTGAGGATCAAGAGGAAAAAAATTTTAATCCACAATTGAAATGAGATGGGGATGATCTGCAATCATCCATTTTAAACCAATTATGAAAGTCACATTCATGCTTAGGTTGGGAATTAATGGAAATGGTTGAGTTGTAGGTGGTTAAAAATTTAGCTCTATATTTGAAGGGAGACAAGGATAGTTTACAATTGTCTTTGATAAAGAAATGACTAATAAATATCATGCATACTTAGGTTGGGAAAGAGAAATACCTTCTCGAGATTTCAAAAATTGGAGGATAAGAAAATAATGCAAATGACTTAATTCTATGATGTCAAAAGTCTTCTAATTTTAGATTTCACATGGTTTCGAAGTCTAGTGTGACCAATAGAATATGAGTATAATATCGTTAACATAGAATTCATGTATAAAAATATGGTAATGTTACGATTAAAATGACATATAGAAAAGTTAGAGTCAAGAAGAAATCAACCCACTTTTTTATACAGAGATTGAGGAGCTTGGTTGAGGCCATTGAGTGATATTAGTCTAAATAAAACCAAGGTTTATTCTATATAAATTTCTTAGGTGTATTTGAAATCCATTAGATGAATTTCCATATATATTGGGAAACAAGGGAAAGGACATGGTGTATGGAATTTATTTCGGCAACTAGGGTACACATTTTGTTGTACTCACTATGTTCTACTTGTGGAAAAACATTTGGAAACTAATTAGCCTTCTCTCTACCAACAATACTATTTGCAACATATTTGGTCTTGTAAACCCATTTGCGTTTGAAAATTTCTTCATTTTATAAGAGGTATTGGATCTCAAATATCATTCATCGTCAATCAAAAAAAATCTTCATTTATGATGGTATCCCATTCTAGATGGATAGAATCTTCTTTAAATATTTCTAGATGTGGAGTCTCTAAAAATGGAGGTAAAAGAGAAGAGACTTGGCGAAACTCATAGTTTGTTTAGCATTGATTAGAATGATCATCAAATAGATCAATAAATACTTCCCTTCTTATATAGCCCTCGACGAAGTTGTGGAGTATTTGTAGATGTCATGTAGGTTTAGGGTTAATGGACGCATTCACATGATAAAATTAACTAGGTGAAATATTATTTTCATTCTCATAATTATAAGAGGATTAAAAGGATACGAAACATATGTCAAACATATCTTATAATTCAAATTTTCCATGGACATCAAATCAAGCTAGAAAGTTAGGATAGAGCTTCATTATAGATAATATCTCCTTTAACAATGAATTTTGTTGATTTTTGTATATTTATTGACCTTTAACTCAACTTTAAAGTATTATTAACCACATCACTTTTTAGTAAAGTTGTAACTAATCATTTAGTGATAGAAAGTTTCTTACATTTGTTTATTGTGTAATCAATTTATGTTGAGGATTGCTTTCATCATTCATAATATCGTTATCACTTAATTACAAACCTCGTTTGGAACGTGAATGTTGTTATCACTTAATTACAAACCTCTTTTGGAATGTGAATTGATGAATTTGCAATGCTAATTTATTTTCAATTATTATGTTGATTTACTTATCAATATATTTTTATATGTTTCTTTCATTTTAAATTAATCAATTAATTATAAATTTTATATGTTATATTTTAAAAGTTAAAAAAAATAGTATTTATTTTATTGTCAAATTAACACTGGGACAATAATTATTGTGTATTGTGAAATGCATGATGTTATGTGAAATAATTTGGGATGAACTATAAATAGGTAGATTATCATTCATGTCATATATTATTAAAGAAAAACCACGTCATGTTATTAGCCATGTCATGTGCCCATTAGGTATTGGGTCATTAACATATTTCTTTACATTTGAAAAAGTCAATTTTTTAGCCAAAAAAATATCAACTTAAAATTATAGTCTAAAACCATCATATATAAAACCAAAAGAAAAACCTATTTTCCTATATAACATTATATCTAAGTTTTACATAGAATATAATTCTTTTACATGATGGGACCCAACCCAAAACATGGATCAATATTACAATTCAAAGATGTTAGGGGAGGGACTCCAATTATTGTGCACCCTCCCTGCCATGATGGAAAACAACGTGTTATACTCGTCTCCCATATAACACCTACCCAACTCGTCATGCGACCTGTATAGTTTTGGTGAGAGCATTAAATTCAGGTTTTAACATTGTGTCTAGGGTTTCGATGGACTCGTTTTCAGTCGTGATTTCACCACACTGTGCATTCTTGTTTGAGCCCAGTATGTGGGCACTAAGCTCCCATGACTATTGTTCACCTAGGCTCTAGTATTGGTTCACTTGTTACATATATTCAAAATTACTAATAGATAATTACATACAAAAATGTATTTAAAATATTTATTAGAGGAAATTATATATTTATAAACATTCAAAACAAATAGCTTCTCAAAAATTTCATAAAAATGCTATTCAAGATCCATTTTTAACATATATAGAAACTGGAGATGTGATAATTGTTTGGAGAAACAAATAATGTAAAGATTTTGTAAATCTATCCACTCAATAAAAAAATTCAACAAGATATTATTTCTTGACTTTGCAAATGAGAGTATAGATAAAAAAGTATCATCAAATTTTTTTGAACGAAAAAAATTATTTCACACATTAACAAAGAAACAAATTATTTCAATTAATCTTCACACAGTAAATCTTCAAGATATATTTAGTAATACCTAGAGGGATATTGAGAATTAATTATTTGTCTAAAGTTGTGATATCTAAAACTAAATGAAATAGATTTGCAGTGTCAATCCTATTGCAAACTATTGACAAGATTTTCTCCCTTCTTCATCACCAACTAATTTCTAATAGATAAATTACAAACAAATATAGGAATAAAACACAACAATTGTACGATTCAAAAACATTTCCAGCCAAATCCAAACACATAATCACACAAACCACTCAAAGCATCCAAACATAGACATACAAACCATTCAAGGAAAGGGACATGGACTAAATTAAAAAAGAGAATGATATGGTCATGTCAAGCAAAGAAAACATAATTTAAATACCAAAGTATAAAGTTTATCTCAAACATATACATAATAATGATAATCTAAAAATGTGACATTGTTTCCCTCAACTAGAACCAACCTAGATCCATATAACTCTAGATCTATCGTGCACCGAGAGGGATCAAATACCTCAAGGTGCAAACCTTTCCTCAAGTTCTACACTCCAAAAGGAAGGTTTGCACCTAGAAAGATTTGATCCCTCTCAATGCATCATAGATCCATGGTTAGATGGATCTAGCCTGGTATAAGTGAAATAACATCTAAAATTGAAAAAATCATTTCTTGATATACCAATTTTAATAAATAAATATAGAGAATTTTGTTTATTTAAAATATAAGTGATAACTTTAGAACCAAAGTTTAAAATATAATTTACAATAGACATCTGACCATTAGGTGCATAAGCCCAATTAGAATCTATACAACAATCTAACATATGAGATCTTCATGTACTATAATATATACCAAATTAAATTATACCTAGATATACGAAAGAATCCTCTTTGTTTTTTCCCAATGGTTTTTATGAGAATATTATACGTACTAAGAAATGGGACCAACAATAACATAAATGTGAAGTAAGAGTTAGATACAAAATTGTACCAACATTCTATAGGTATAAAGTGATGTCCATTGTCGGTGAGGATTAAGAGGAAATTTTTTTAAATTCACAATTCAAATGAGATGGGGTTGATCTGCAATCATCCATGTGTAAACAATGATGAATGTCACATTCATGCTTAGGTTGGGAATTAAGGGAAATGGGTGAGTTGTAGGTGGTTAAAAATATAGCTCCATGTTTGAAGGGATATAGGGTTAGTTTACAATTGTCTATATGAAACAAATGACTAATAAATAGCATGCATACTTTCGTCACAAAACTGGAGAAAAGGCTCATCTGCTGGAGCCACAGATACTTATCCAAGGCGGGAAGATTGGTGCTTATCAAATCGGTCCTGGAAGCCACCCCAGTTTTCTGGATGGCACTTGCTTGGATACCGAGGAATATCCTATCTCGCTTACAGCAACTGTGTAATAGATATATTTGGGCTGGGAATCAAGTCAAAAGAATATTGGCCTGGATCGGCTGGCAAAAGATTACATTGCCAAAGAGATGGGGGGGATGGGGACTAAAAGACCTCCCTCTTTTTGCACAAGCCCTTGCAGCCAAAATGGGTTGGACCCTGCTGACTAGACAGAACCTATGGGCTCATATATCATATCATAAATACATATGGCCTCAAGACATGATGGATTGGGTCAGACTACCTAGTTGGAAGATGACAGGTATCTCATCAGTGTGGAAGGCTTTGCTTCATTCCCTGCCTCTCATAAGAGACAATCTGGTGTGGACGATAAATGACAGACCCCTGGATCAGTTAGGACTGGACCCATGGATTAGAAGTGGACGTAGAAATATACTCTCACAAGATCTCATCAAATGTCTTCACTCCCGGGAGATCAAGGTGTTCTCACAAATTGCTGATCAGCAGAACATAGGGATTTTTGCATAGGCATGGAAATCGGCTCACCAAATAAATCTACCACATAGATGGCACCAGGAGTGGCAGGAGTTCACAACAGTGTTAGCTGAATCCCATCTTAGAATCAAAGAGGGACCAGATGAATTAGTATGGAGCCAGGCCGAAAATGGCAAATATACTCCAAAAGCAGGATACATCTCTTTAAATATACAAAAGAAACTAGACACTATTTCATTTTGGTGGAGAAGCTTATGGAAACTCATGGCCCCGCCGAGAACCAAATTATTTTTCTGGTGTATTCTGAGAAACAAGGTGCCTACCGAGGAACAACTCACACACAGAGCTTTTCAAAGGCCCACCTGGTGCATACTGTGTAAATGTGCATCTGAATCCACAGATCATCTCTTTCTGCGCTATAGTATTATACTAGCTCTGTGGAACTCATTATCCACTTTGATCCAATATAATGGGCATTGGGAAGGAGATAACCTGAACAACGCTTGAGATGTCTGGTCAAACAGGCACAAGGGAACCAAGCTCATAAACCTTCCGGTACTTGTCAATTGGCACATCTGGAAAGCCCACAACCGTCACATTTTCGACAACAGACCTGCGCATTGGCCACAGATTGAGGTTGGGATAATATTTGCATTCAGGGAACTGCCAGATCCCCCGCCTCCCAAAGAGCGTCAACCACATCCACCTCCGTGCATTGATAAAAACACACCCTGGGCTTTCTTCGACGAGGCTGCAAACCAACATGGATGCGGTGGAGGTTTCATTTTGTATATCAACAAACAACATCTCTATAAAGTCAAGATGGGTTTGGGTGTTGGAACAAATAATTACGCTGAACTCATTACATTGTGCGACTTACTGCATTTCACTTTGGGACACCAGTGCACCAACATAAAAAAATTTCAGGGACTCAAAGATTATTATCAATTGGTTCAATGGCATTTCTGATTGTCACATTCACACACTCAGCAACATACTAAATGAAGTAAATATTTTCAAAGCGGCATTTAACAATATCTCTTGCTCTCATATCTACAGGGAGCATAAAAGCCATGCTGAAAAATTATCCAAGGAGGTCGCGTCAATGTCGAGAGGCGAATGGATATTATTGAGCAGCGAGGGACAAATGAATACCAGTATTACCAATGGCCATATATAGATCCAATATATTAAAGGGAACCTGGTCACTGACCATGTTATTTTTGGGTTTTGTTAATATCTGAACAATACATAATATTATTTTTTTAAATTACTGAACTAAGTATGAGGGCCCTGCATTGCTTATGTACAGACATAAACCAAGTATAATATAGTTGATAGTATACACAGTAGAATATAGCAGATCGCCCTGCGAGGTGTATCTGGTTATAGTTACTCATAGATTTTCATATGATCATAGTCCACAACGACAAACAACATATGCAATAAGCATCTACAATATGTAATTTTTCCAACATAATGAAAAGTTACGAATTTTTCCAGGGGAAAAATAGCATGCATACTTAGGTTTGGAAAGAGAAATGCCTTCTTGAGTTTTCAAATGTTGGAGAATAAGAAAATCATGCAAATGACTTAATTCTATGATGTCAAAAGTCTTCTAATTTTGGATTTCACATGGTTTAGAAGTTTTGTGTCACGAATAGAATATGATTATAATATCATTAACATACAATACATGAATAAAATATGGTAATGTTAGGATTAAAATGACATGTAGAAAAGTTAGAGTCAAGAAGTAATCAACCCAATTTTTTTACAGAGATTGAGGAGCTTGATTGAGAACATTGAGGGAGATCACTCTAAACAAACCCAAGGTTTATTCCATAGAAATTTCTTAAGTGTATTTGAAATCCATTAGATGGATTTCCAAATATATTAGGAAACAACGGCAAGGACAGGGTGTGTGGAATTGATGTTGGCAATTATGATACATATTTTGTTATACTCAATGTGTTCTACTTGTGAAAAAACATTTGGAAACTAATCAAGCTTCTATCTACCAACAATACTATTTGCAACATATTTAGTCTTGTAAACCAATTCGCGTTTGAAAAGTTCTTCATTCATCATCAATCAAGATAATATTATATCCACGTTTTACATAAAATATAATTCTTTTACAAACTATCGATAAATATTACAATTCAAATGTGTTAGGCATGTCCTAAATCTCACAAAATTGAAATCAGACAAAATTATGCTCTACTACTTTTTATTCAATGAGAAAAAAGCTTTATATTATATAAACTAGAAGATGTACAAAATAGGAAACCTTACATATCGTTCTGATAAAGATTGGAAAAAAACCTGTTTTCCATCTCATCATAAGGGGAGCAGTGAAAGCTATCATATTGGAGCTATATACCGATCATCAAAGCAAGATCATATAACCTTGGAGGCTAATACTTTAGAAGATCTAGGGAAGTGGTGTCCCTTTTTACAACAAAATGCATGTATAATTTGGAGCAGTAATCAGAGTTGACATATGTAGGAAGAAGATAACCAAAAAGATATAGAAAAAAACCAAATTTTGCATAAAATAGAGATGCTTGGATTTAACCCGGAAACAGGAAGTCCCCCATGTTGTATGTATTATGCTCCCAAGTGATCTCCAAGTACCAGTTGCCAGGTGCTCCAAGCAATCCTTTTTTTGATAAGTTGTTTGCTTCCATGTTTTGGGCTCTACCTATGTGCTGGATTGTATAGTCTTTCTGAAGTTGCCAAAGGAGCTCTATTCTCTTCATCAATCCTTGTAATATAGGAGTGTATATGGAGGCCTTTCCCAAAACTTGATCAATAATGATCTTGGAGTCCCCGTATATGTGCAAGTGTGGTATATTTAGAAAGTTGCTAAACCACAAGAGTGTAATATTCCTAATTAGCCATGGCTAATTGGAATATTTGATTTTGCCCAATTTTTGCTTTCTATAGTTATTTATAAATAAAAAAGTGAGTACGGGGGACATAACTCACTTTAAGAATAAAAAGTAACTTCCTAGTAGCACAACATTGTGACTTAAGAAGGAGACAAGGGGGCTAGAGGGGGACGCAGAAATGAGGCCCACACAGATACATGGAGGCACTGCGCAGGAGGGAAGAACACATGGCAAGAGGGGAATCACATAGGAGAAGGTGAGCCTAGGGATTGTGAGAGGCAGAGGCTATAAAATAGAGAGGAGCCCCCTCATTTTGTATCATTCAGTTATGTGCATTTTGAGCTAGTCGTTTCGACTTCTGAGCACACTGGCTATTTAGCTAGTCTACAACACTATTTAGTGCATTGAGTGTCTCCGTTTGGAAATCTCACCCTTAGCCCTGGGGGACTTCGAGTACCTGCTCGGGCAAGGTATTTCGATCAGTATTTCATCAGTAGTTTTATCAATATTTTAGCACCAGTTCATCAGCATTTTGGAGGACTGCGCAGCACTTGGAGAGGGACGTAGTTCTTTCTGGTTGTAGTGCTGGATTGGGGTTTTGCAAGTGGATTTATGTTGGGAGATTGAGCAGGGGTCTATCTCTTGTCTCATTGGAGGATTTTTGGCAGGGTTTCAGGTAGCGTTTTAGGAAGAGTTTAGAGGGGTTTCTTTCAGTGGCAGTGTAGGGCATTGAGGAACTGCGTAAAACACCAAGAGGGTGTTTTTCGGGGGTCAGCCATTCTAGGAAAGATTTCTGGGTTTTTTTGGGTTTCTTGAGTAGAGCCCAAATCCAAAGTTTCAACTTTTTCCAAGGAGGGGAGCAACCCCACATCATCAATTGTTTTCTAGCAATAACATTAGCACAGCAGTAGCATCCACGTAGAGAGGCCATTCTTGTCATTCTGAGAGTATTTCTTCACTTCCCTTGTGCAAGTCAAGGTGCCATCTGTTTAATCACCTCTTGTACTCATTTTATTGCTTAGTATAATAAAATGGCTTAGCATTTCTTGCTGCATTTCTAGTGTATCTGCTTATATTCTGGTTTACATTATTATATGTTGTTCCACTGTTATTTTATCACTTCTGGGTTATTATATCATTTGCACATATTTGGTTGGAGTTTTTGCTGGGGTTTGAGGAATATTCTGGGTTAGGAATATTACAGTGGTATCAAATCATAGATCTGGCTCAGCCTATGGAGCTAGCAATCTATGACACCAGAGGAAAAACTCCACATTTGTTATAGAGGTAGGAAGTACAGAGACACTGGATGTAGGTTGAAGAATACTTACAGGGAGGGAGACTGTGTTCCTGTGGTGGACGTAGAACCAGAGGAGCCTATGGTAGACACAGAATAGAGAGAGCCAGTAGTGGACGCAGAACAAATGGCCGACGAGGACGAGAAGAGATTTGCTAATATGCTTCTCAAATCAGTGCAGGATCTATCGACGTAGATTGAGCTGATGGGGCAGAGATTCACAGTATTAGAGGCCAGACAACGTGAGATCCCACGAGTTTTTCAGATTGGTGAGGGATCAGGTGCATCCCATCACTTGCCAAAGTAGCGTGATACTATGCAGCAAGTGGCCTCACATGCCCCTACATGCTCTACCATGCCCACTTTCTTAGGAGCAGACACAGGGGCCATAGCCCAGCAAGAGGCAGAGCCCGGACATATGGGTGATTATTTTGCAGAGTATCAGGCCTATGGGTAGGAGTTCAGGGAAGCCCTCTCATTCAGAGATTTTTTTCAGCTCCAGTGGGATAGCAGATCCCGTGACCATCACAGAGGGTACCAGCATTACCATGATGGCGACACCCACTATGCAGTGAGTAGATACCACTTGCCTACATTTGATGGCTCATCAAATAGTTCAGCAAAGTCTTGGGTGGAGAAGCTGGACATTTATTTCCAACTTAACCAAATGTCGGAGGCAGAGGTCATCAAGGTGGCAACATTGCATTTGGATGGCGAGGCCCAGGATTGGTGGTTTCATGGGATGGTTACACTGGGGCACTCCACAGTGACGACATATGTCAAGTTTACCAGGAGATTGATGGAGCAATTTGATCGGAGGGATCCAGCGTAGCATTTCGTTGAGCTAACGAGGCTAAAACAGACAGGGAGCCCAGAGACATACATTGCAGATTTCTTGAGGGTCTCCGTGATGGTGCCAGACCTATCCACGACACGGAGGGTCTATATGTATGTCGAGGGGTTAGCAAAGACACTTTGGGGTTTAGTCAAGTCCACTAAACCAGCCACACTCTAGGATGCTATTAGCAGAACCCGGGACTTACAGGATGTCTTACCCAAGACCAAGACACTGTACCCCCAAAGACAACCTTTTCAGTCTAAGGGGAAGGATGTGAGGATTCCACCTCCAAAGCGGAATCCAAGACGAGTGCAGATTGAGGATGATGTCAAGAGGGAGTTAAAGAAGAAGCAGTTGTGCTTCACATGTCAGGAGCCGTGGACGCCAAGGCATAGATGTGCTGCTGGTAAAGCACATTTTATTGAGGTCTTCTCCGAGAGCAGTGGAGAAGAGGATGAAAAGGATGATGTGGAGGCAGGAGATAGCCATGCCATACAGGGACCTTTGCCACCTCCACCGCCAGCAACAGGTGGTGCATCTTTTGCACCTACCAGAGGGGCCCTTGCAGCATTCCGAGGAGTTCCCAAGTATCAGACGCTACACGTGCAAGGGACAGTACATGGCCAATAGGTATCAGTTTTGGTTGATAGTGGGGCAACCCACAATTACATCAATGCAGAGATGGTTGAACGAAGAGGTATTTAGACAGAGACCTTCGATGGGTTTTTATTCTTGGTCCTAGGAGATCAGACCATGACGTTTGCTCGATATGTTCCAGACCTTTCAGTGACGATGGGCACCTACACATTGACTGACCACTTTTTTTTGGTCGATATCCCGGACACCAACATGATACTGGGTTTTCAATGGCTTATCACTATAGGGAAGGTCATGACGGATTGGAAGACCCTAGAGATGGAGTGGGATGATGAGAAGACAGGGAGGCATGAGAAGATACAAGGGCAGCACACATATCCGCCTCAAACTGTGTCAGCTCATCGGATGACGGCAGTCTTCTGGAAGGGAGACATAGAGTGGGCAGTGGAGCTGAGGGCATCAGAGGCAGGGACTATAGGGCAAACGGTACATCTAGATATCCAATCCATCCTTGATCTATATGCCATAATGTTTAGAGACATTCCACCAGGACAACCACTAGATCGGGGGTTTGAGCACACTATCGAGCTTGAGCAGGGCATCCAGGCAGTGATCACCACCCCCTATAGGCACCCCAAGGCCTATCGGGATGAGATTGAGCAGGCTATCTAGGAGTTACTGGCTCTTGGGCACATTCGACTGAGCACGAGTCCTTTTTCTTCTTCTGTGGTGTTGGTGAAGAAGAAGGATGGTACATTGAGGATGTGCATTGACTACAGGGGCCTGAACAAGAAGACCCTGAAGAACAGGTACCCCATACCGAGGTTCGATGAGTTGATGGACGAGTTGAGGGGAGCACAACTATTCTCAAAAATTGATTTGAGATCTGGGTACCATCAAATTCACGTGAGGGAGTAGGATATTCCAAAGACCACCTTCAGATGTCACTATGGACACTTTGAGTTCTTGGTGATGTATTTTGGGCTAACCAACGCCCCCTTTACATTTCAGTCCTCCATGAATCACATCTTCCATAGTCACCTAAGGAAGTTTGTGTTGGTATTCTTTGATGACATTCTCATTTACAACAGGACTTGGGAGGAGCATCTCCAGCACATTGAGATGGTATTGCATATCTTACACGAGTAGCAGTTCTATGCCAAACTCTCCAAGTGTGAGTTTGGGTTGACGGAGATGTTGTATCTGGGACACGTCATAGGAGTGCATGGAGTGAGAGTCCACGGGGAGAAGATCAGGGCCATCAGGGAATGGCTGGAGCCGAGAAATGTGATGGAACTTCAAGGATTCATTGGCATTTGTACTTACTACCAGAAGTTCGTCAAAGGTTTCTCACAGCTTACTACACCCTTGACAGATTTGACGGGGAAGGGGGCATTCAGTTGGTCAGATACAGTACAATGAGCCTTTAACAGGCTCAAGGAGGTTATGAGTAGCTACCCAGTGCTTGCATTGCCAGATTTTACGCAACCCTTTGTTTTGGAGTGTGATGCATTGGGAGAGGGGATTAGCACAATATTGATGTAGGGAGGTCACCCTATAGCCTTTGAGAGCCGGAAGCTCCTTCCACACGAGAGGTTGTATTCTATATACGACAAGGAGATGCTGGCCATCATGCATGCATTGGCTTAGGTACCGACAGTATTTGGTGAGTAACAAGTTCAGAGTAAGGACTGATCACAACAGCATAAGTGGATCAACAAGATCCAAGCATACGACTTTGACATTGAGTATGCCAAGGGTAAGAACAACATGGTAGCGGATGCCCTTTCACGTAAACCAGCCACATTGCCTCTTATGAGCTTCGATACCAATTATAGGGCTTGACTCTTAGTAGACTACTCCAAGGACAGGTTTGCATGTGAGGTTCTGGATGGGCAGGTGGTAGATGACTGGTACAGGGTGGTCGATGAGATCATCTATTACAGGGACCGGATCTTCTTGACTGAGGGGTCTCAGCTCAAGAAGAAGATACCCCAAGCATCACATGATTCACCATTGGTAGGACATTAGGGTTTTGCCAAAACCTACAGGACCATTAGGGAGAGGTTCTCATGGAATGGCCTCAAGGAGGACATACTCCAGCACATCCGGGAGCACGATGTTTGCTAGAGGAACAAGGGAGAGATGAGCCGTCCCACAGGATTATTGCAACCTCTTCCCATTCCAGAGGGGAAATGGAGAGTATTTTGATGGACTTCATCACAGGGTTGCCCATGGCATAGGGCAAGGATTGCATCTTTGTCGTCGTTGACCGACTGACAAAGTACACACACTTTTTTGCCATCTTTGCACACTATACAGCAGCACAGGTGGTTGAGCTATTCTTTAGAGAGATCTTCAGGCTACATGGTCTTCCTAAGACCATTGTCGGCAATAGGGATCGCCATTTCATGGGCGCGTTTTGTTAGGAGCTTTCCGGTTGGTGGGGACGGAGTTGACACTGAGTACCAGTTATCACCCACAAATGGATGGCTAAACAGTGATAGTTAACAAGTGGCTAGAGGGCTACTTGTGTAACTATGTTAGTGGGCAGCAGCGAGCATAGTTGAGGTGGCTACATCTAGGGGAGTACTGCTACAATACTTCACATCATATGTCCATTGGTATGTCACCATTCTATGCTTTATATGGGTATCATCCTTTATCTTTTGCTGACGTGATGTTTCGTGATATCAAGGCTCCCAGAGCCAAGATATGGATCCAAGAGAGTCATGATATTCTTTGAGCTCTCAATGATAACATGGCTACAACACAGAGCCAACAGAAGCTGTATGCTGACAGGGGTTAGGTGGAGAGACAGTTCAATGTAGAGGACATGGTATACCTACGGTTATAGCCATACCGACAGTCGTCACTAAAGCAGAAGGGGGTTGAGAAACTTAAGCCCCACTTTTATGGGTCGTATAGGGTGATACGCAGGGTTGGACAGGTTGCATATGAGTTGGAGCTGCCCCAAGACAGCAAGATTCATAACACTTTCCATGTATCATGCCTGAAAAAGGCATTGAGGTAGTAGGTGATAGTGACAGATGAGCTACCACCCATGGATGATGAGGGGCATTTGGTATTGTACTCGGAGGCTATCATTGATACTGGGGAGAGGCAGTTCCGGAGCAGGACGGTCGGAGAATTCTTGGTGAGGTAGAAGAATTTGTCGGATGAGGATGCCACTTGGGAGAGTGAGAAGATCTTGCAGCATCCATCACTTCAGTTGCTTGACGACAAGCAACATTTTGTTGGGGGAGACTTAATATTCCTAATTAGCCATGGCTAATTGGAATATTCGATTTTTCCCAATTTTTACCTTCTATAGTTATTTATAAATAAAAAAGTGAGGGCAGGGGACGTAACTCACCTTAAGAATAAAAAGTCACTTCCTAATAGCACAATGTTGTGACTTAAGGAGGAGCAAAGGGGGCCAAAGGGGGATGCAGAAATGGGGCCCACGCAGACACATGGAGGGACTGTGTAGGAGGGAAGAACACATGGCAAGAGAGGAATCATGCAGGAGAAGGTGAGCCTAGGGATTGTGAGAGGCAGAGGCTATAAAATAGAGAGGAGCCCCTCATTTTGGATCATTCATTTATGTGCAGTTTGAGCTAGTCGTTTTGACTTCTGAGCGTGCTAGCTGTTTAGCTAGTCTGCAGCACTATTTAGTGCATTGAGTGTCTCCGTTCGGAGATCTCACACTTAGCCTTGGGAGACTTTGAGTGCCTACTCGAGAAAGGTATTTCCATCAATATTTCAGTAGTATTTTTATCAGTATTTCAGCACTAGTTCATCAGCATCTTGGAGGGCTGCGCAACACTTGGAGAGGGACACAGTTCTTTTTAGTTGTAGTGCTGGATTGGGGTTTTGCAGGTGGATTTATGCTGGGAGATTGAGCAAGGGTCTAGCTCTTGTCTCATTGGAGGATTTTTGGCATGGTTTCGAGTAGTGTTTCAAGCAGAGTTTAGAGGGGTTTCCTTCAGTGGCAGCGCAGGGCATTGAGGAACTACAGAGAACCCCAAGAGGGTGTTTTTTGGGGGTCAACCATTCTAGGAAAGCTTTCTGGGTTTTCCTAGGTTTCTTGAGTAGAGCCCAAATCCAGAGTTTTGGATTTTTCTGAAGAGAGGAGCAGCCCCAAATCATCATTTGTTTTCTGGGAGCAGTAGCAGCGTAGCAGCAGCATCCACGTAGAGAGGCCATTCTTGTCATTCTAAGAGTATTTTGTCACTTGCCTTGTGCAAGTCAAGGTGCCATCTATCTAATCACCTCTTGTACTCATTTTATTTCTCCTTATAATAAAATGGCTTAGCATTTCCTGTTGCATTTCTTATGTATTTGCTTATATTTCGGTTTACATTATTATATGTTGTTCCACTATTATTTTATCACTTCTGGGTTATTATATCATTTGCACATATTTGGTTGGAGTTTTTGATGGGGTTTGAGGAATATTCTGGGTTAGGAATATGACAAAGAGACCCCAAAGAGAAATTGCTTCCACCTTGTTGTTGGTGTTGTGGCTTGCATTCCAGAAAATTCTGTAAGATAGTTCAGTTGATATAGTAATCCAAACCCCACATGCATAGTAGCCTCGTTGTGCTGCTCCAACAAGAAAACCCATTGGGTACATGAACTGTGAGTTAACATGCATGCGAGGGTTGTCGTTGGGGCGATTAGGTTGTGAAAAGAAAACATAGAAGTTTGTTGCGATTCTATCAGAGACTTGCTGAAAGTCCTCCCCATAGTTTTGGAACAGATAGTTGTTCCACCAATTCTAGATGGCCCATATACTGAGTAATGGAATGTCCCTCCAAGAGGATTTCTGAGTGCTCCACCAGATCAGAGTTTCCTTGATGGATGGATGTAATGAATACTGAAAACCAAAACATTTAGAGAGTTTCTTCCATACCTGAATAGTTTGTTGGCATTGCAGGAAAATATGATTGTTGTTTTCAGTGTCACATTTGCAGATAGAGCATATACTCAGTCCTTGCAATTGTCTTTTTTGTAAGTTCTCCCAGATGAGATTCGTATTGTGAAAAACCAACGAAGAAAAGATGATGATTTTATTTGGAATTCCTGTTTTCCAAAAGGCAAAGGGGAATTGTATATCTACTTGTAGAGCTGATACCCTGGAGAGAGATAAATAAGTATCAACAACAATGATATTATCAGCGATCATCTTGCCCTTCCATGTGAAACTATCTTGTTCCACTATAGGGACATGTGGCCATTTAGGCCAAGGGTGTGTGCCTTCTTCCAAATTGGAATTAGGCCTTGCCAGCGCGTTATAGCTTCACCCCACAAATAGATGGCTTATCCATATAGGTGAATTTTAATGTTCTCGGGAATGAAACATTCCTCCCCAGCACTAAGGATTGGGTCTACAGTAATGAGAATACAATTTCCATTTTGAAATTTCCATGTGAGTTGTTGAAAGAAACATTTTTCCATTTTCCATAAACTTTTCCAAATCGCAGACCCCTCCTTGATGGCTATGGATCCATTCGTGTACTAGTATCTGAAATCTTTATTTATGAGGTACTTTTGCTAGATGATATTGCTCCAAGGTTGTTCCCAAATAAGCCTCTCCATAAGGATTTCATTAGCAGCACTCCTCCAAATCTGCGAAGATCCATAATCCCCCATCTACCTAATTCCTTCAGGAGAGTGATGCTGGCTAGTTTGGTGAGGTGGTATCTTTTTCTTTCATGGCTTCCTCCCCATATGAAGTTTTCTATAAGGTGGTTTAGCTCCTTGGCAATGGATGCAGGGATGTAGAATAGATAAGCCCAATAAACTGCCAATAGTGTTAAAACTGCTTCGGAGAGGATAACTCTCCCACCTATTGAAAGGCAACTAAACACCCATCTAGATATCCTTTTGTAAAAGCGGTCAATAATCCATTGCCAGTCAATAGATTTGTAACAGCAAGGTTTTAGGTGGTAACCAAGATATTTCATTCCCCTTTGAACAGGAATTGCCTTAATACCAAATAAACTTTCAATATATGTAATGATTTCCATGTCACAATTTCCATGGTATATTACAAATTTTCCATTGTTTATGTGTAATCCTGTAGCATTTACAAATTTGTTAAGAATATTAAAGAGACATAACTAGGAAAAGTGACAGAGCATACCCAAAATCAATATATCATCTACAAAAAGACTGAGTGAAATGTTGTTGTTGTTGCTTATCATTAGAGGGCGGAACTGTTCTTCCATTACTGCTCTTTTTATGTGCAGCCTTAGGCAATCCATTGCAAGGATGAATAATAGTATGGAGAGTGAGTATCCCTATTGCAATCCTATAGCAACATGAAAAAAATTAGTTGGATAACCATTTATTAGGAAAAAGTAATTTACATTGTCAACACATGCCATTATCCAATTTATACATCTAGGATTAAGTCCAATTTTGATAAGGATGCATCTGAGGAAACCCCAATCCAAGTAGTCGTATTCTTTCCTCAGGTCAATCTGGAAGATGGTTGAATTTCACTTCTTGGTGTGTATAAAATGCATACTCTCCTGTGTGTTTGCAACAACATCATGGATGAGCCTGTTTTGGAGAAAGCCATGTTGTTCAGGAGAGATGTATCGCGAAAGAGTATTTTGCATTCTGCCAGCAATTGTCTTAGAAATGATTTTGTAAATAATGTTGCACAGGGAGATCAATGTGGAATCCAAGAATGATTTTGCATTGCTATTCTTTGAAATGAGGGAAATGAATGTAGAAGTGTTATGGTGATGTATTCTACCCATTGATCTGGATTCCTCAACCATGCTCAAAAGATCATTCTTAACAAGATCAAAGAAATGAGTAAAGAGTTCAAATGTCCATCTATCAGGACCCGAACATTTATCCCTCTTGAAATATTTCAGTACATTCAGGAGTTCTTCCTCCATGACTATCTTGTAGAACTCTTCATTTTGCTCGTCTCATACATAGTATGATAAGGCTCAATTCCCCAAATTAGATCCTCCGCCATTATATTTTCATTTCCGCCATATGCTTCCTGGAAGTAATGCACAACTGCATTGCAGATACCTTCTTGTGTTTGATGTATTTTTCCATCCCCATCCATAATCTCCCAGATTGAATTTATGATACGGCGATGGTTAGCAAAACGGTGAAAAAAAATTGTATTGCGGTCTCCCTCCTTTATCCAGGTCGCCCTGCTTTTCAATCTCCAGGTAGATTCTTCAAAAGACAGTATGCTTTTTTTTTTTCTGATTTCAAGTGCTTGTATACATAGCCAGATATTCATAGGAAGGCAGTGTGAGGACATTATTGGTAGAATCTGATCCAATTCCTTCTTAATGTCTTCAAGTTCTTTCTTGTGTGACTTTTGCTTTTTTTTTTGCCAGAGCTTTACTTTCTCGCGAAGGGAGTGCAGTTTGTCAAGGATATTAATCATGGGGGAAGTACTTGGAAGAGCATGTCACCCCCAGGTCTCCTGAATAAGATTATTGAACTCTAGATCTTCCAACCAAGATCTATTGAATTTGAAAGGTATGCCCATAAGGATACCAATTTTCCTCCATTGCAATGAAATGGGTCTGTGGTCAGAAATGAAGTTGTTGATGGTTTCTATGCGAACATCACCAAGTCACTTAGTCAACTGTTCATGGACTAGAAAGTGGTCCAGTCTTTTGGCCACATAAACTATTCCAGAGTGACCATTATCCCAAGTTGGGGCAATTTTTGCAAGGTATATGTCCACAAAACTATGTAATAGAATAGCATCTTGAATTAGACTATCCAGAGAGTCTGATTTCCTGCATCACCCCTATACTTCATCACAACTTATAGTGCAGTTCAGGTCCCATGCAATGATAAGGGACACCAATTCCATGATTCCAGGGGAGAAAACATGATTCCATGATTCCAGAGGAGAAAACATTGTGCATAGTTTCCTGTATGAGTATGATATATGGATGTAAAGAGTAGAGAAAATTTTTGAGAGCTAAGAATTTTGGGTCAGCCTCCAGACCTCGGATGTTTAGGGATATGATGCGAGTCATGGGAGGAGATCGTTGGGTTGTCGTGCTCTAAGGGCCAAAGGAGGCAATAGCTGCAATTGGTACATCAACAAGGAAATGGTCCCTTGGGGAGGTGGATGGGATATTGTTATTTCTTCCACGAAAATGCCTACTACCTCGGTTTTGCTTCTGTCAGATAGTTATATTGCCAGCTGAGGTAGGGCTGATGTGTGGGGAGGTAGATGACTTTGGCTTATGGATGGTGAGGGAGTGCAGGTCTAAGGTCTTCCTTTATAGAAGGAAGTCCAGATCACTTCTGATAGTCCATATCACTTCTGATAGAGTTCATAGGAGATGCAATAGGTGAGTTAGGAGGAGTGACACTTAGGCAGGGTCCTTTGTCCTTGGATTGACGACGAGGTGGAATAGGAGTAGGTGAGGTTACATATGCGATATGCGAAGTGGATGGCATATTGTGATAGGGATGTGTAGTCGGAAAAGGAGTAGGTATTTCATGATAGGGGGTAGGTTCCAAAGGTGGAGGATAGTTAAAGTGAGTTGGACCTCCCGGCAATGGAAAATTTGACTTTTCAGAGATATTTGGGGAGGATGTAACAAAAATTGGAGATGTTGCCAGAGAACCGAAAGTGAGAGGGTGGCGAGAATTTTTCTTTTGAGGATTACCTGGATGTGTCGTTTTATGATATTATGACGCCAACCTTTCACCTATGCCTGGACGTTCGCTATCATAATTAGACAATGTGGAGGTGTTGTAAGATTTCCGTCCATGTAGGCGGCCTCTAGGACATAGAAGACATTGCTCGTGCAGTCGTCCTATTCAGTGACAAAAAGAGCAATGAAAGGGCACCCCCCAGTAATCCAGTCTCTAGTGTATATTAATGTCTTCCTAATGTAGTTTGATGTGGTCAGGAAACTCGCCATGATATTCCTTCTCAATGAGGATCCATGCTACACTCTTGTCCTATGCACCAAGACATCTTGGGTCCACATAGACAAATTTTCCAATGGCATTTCCTATGTCCGTTAGAGCTTGTTTTGTCCACAGTTCAATCGGCAGGTCGGGAAATTTAACCCAAATTAATTTGTTGATGGTGGTATTATGCAAGGGGTTATAACCAATGTACCAATTATGCAGAGCTAGAAAGCTTTTTCCATGGACCCATAGGATGGATTTGATTGTCTCAAGATCCTCTTGACTGAGAAAGTGGAAATTGTACCAGACTTTCATAAGTCTAACTAACGTAGGTAAGTAGCCAAGCATAGATTTCCACTTCTTTCCTAACCAATTTCTCATCTTAGAATCCTCCATAGTCGGGAAATACCATTAGCCAACAAGAGCCTGCTTCTATAGGCTATGTATGAGGGTGGCACTGTCAAGAGCTATAATCAGGGGTGGTGGAGTGGTTTTTATAGAACGATGCTCATGAATTCATTCACGGAAGGCTTGTTCTCCACCCTACAGTGAATGTGGGGATAAGTCGAGAGTTGGCTCATGGATATCTCCAAGGGTAGTACGCCATGCATCCAATGATTGTGGTCCCATCTGGAGCGTTTCTGCTTCCATGGTGGCACGTATTAAAGATGAGTTGGCAGACACGTTGGAATTTGCATCCATCCATAGTTTATAAAGTGGGGGAGTGACAGCTTATGGGGTGTAAGTCTGACAGGATGGAGATGGGTGTTAGGTCAAAATTAATGGGAGCGGGTGTGAAAGATCCAAGTGAGGACACTTAATCTTGGGAAAGTCAATCCCCGTAAACAAGGTGATAGAGTACTTGTGCGAGTATTAATTTCGCATGCCATGGGGCGATGGAAAAAACGTCCTTGTTTGTACAAACCAGAACCGGAAACATAAATAATATCCTGACAGAGGGAATATGGCCTGATTTGGAATGTGTGAGGTCAAAGAGTGTATGGGGAGGTGTACTAGTGACGTTGGGCAATTAAGAGGTGTGGTGTCTGTAGACACATGTTCCATCTACACTGCTGGGAAGTTGTCCGTTGATCCCTTGAAGTGTTTTTCCGATCACTAAAAAAACCAGGGCCAGACCAGGGTGAATACCAGAGAGGCAAAAGCAAAGAAATTACTGTGAAATTGCTGAGTATAGCTCAGATATTACAGTGGCTTGTGTATGAGGGGATATAGTTGGAAAAAACCTAGATGTGGTTTGTGTAAAATCCTTCACGGACACAGGAATCTGATCAATGGCACAATACTGTGAAAATATCTTAATTTCCAACATTAGAAGCTAGGAATGGAGTTTATAAAACAATGCAACAGAAGAAACATCTCTTGCATTTACACCAGAAACTGCTTATCCGAAAACTAAAACCAATGCAGGGTCGAGATTACCAGTTTATCTGAAATTTGAAGCCAAAATAGATGAGGGACGGATATCTAACAGGTAGAAATTGCATAGAGGAAGTTTTTTATGGTGTCAGAACAAGATGGCGTGAGTAATTTATGAAAAACAAAGGCGTAGTAAAAAGCAAGAAGAAATTGATTTCATATTGGTTTGCCCATTTTGCATAAGAAGAGCGGAAATTTGGGCATACCTGTTAGAAGTCGTGAGTCCAATTGCGATAGCAACGAAGAATTTCATAGCCACCCATAGCATCACCCAAAGGTAAAAGAATAAAACTATAACTGTCTTCAGGGCGTTTGTGAAGGAGGAATACAAAACAAAATCTTGGAGCCTGACGAGGAGGCAATTTTAAAAGCCAAGTCCTCGCAGAGGACACTGTAAGCCTGGTGGCCAAGCAGAAATAAAAAACGCCCTCCTTCCATCCTCGCCACCCAAGCCTGTGGACCAGCCTTCCCCTGTGGACCTCAACTTTCTGAATTTGAACCCTCGGATTCACCACGTGATGCGGTGTTTTTCGTGCAGTAAGTTGATTAGCCTCTATACCTTGTACCTGTGCGCATGGAGAGTTTTTTTGTTGCTATTTTATTACCTGTAGGATGAGCTACATATGGCTTGAAGCATGAAGCTTAGAGGCAGAGTGCGGAGCCTGTCCAGTTTTGCTCTTACCTTTACCTGCTCCAACTCAGGCCTGTCCAAATGCCACAGACAGTGATTCTCCTGAACATTCATCGATTTGTGGCACGTAATTGGTTGGATTGTCATTTAGATGAGGCCAGTGGGAGTATGCATCTAATTTCCAAGTTTCTTTGTCGTCTTTTTCACACCGTAATCCCCACTGCCAACTGGTTTCGACGCCTTCGACACAACTTTTAAAATGGGCCCTCAGTGAGCAGGTAGCTATCCCGGATCTTCTTGGAATTTGTAATGGATATAACGATGTTGTTAATTCCAAGATATTTTCGGAATTTGGCATTGACGCGCGATGCTGGAACAAGATCCAGTTGTCGAGATTCAAAATCATTATATTTCAATTGAAATGTCATGCGAGTAAAATTGAGATGTTTTGAAGGGGGTTGAAAAGTTAATATTGATTTTTGTTAAATAATGTAAAAACAATGTGGGAGAACTGATATATTTATTAAAGTTTAACAATTTTTTAAAATAATATGAACATTACCTTTTTTGTAATTAATTATTCAGAGACAGAAATGTTCAATTTAGGGAAAGAAATGCTTTATTTGTTCATATTGTTGTCATCAAGATCTCTTAATTACAAAGTTCATTTTGAACCAGAATGGATGAATTTGAAATATTAATTTATTTTCAATTATCATATTGATTTAAAGAGTATTAATATATTATCAGGTTGCTTTTCAATTTTATATTAAATATTATATATTATTTTTTATTTGTAATTATTTAAAAAATATAAATTTATTATGGTATCTTTTTAATTAATAAAAACTTTATTTATATTTTGTTAATTATAATTTATAATATAAATGAATATAGACTGATTTTATATAGAATAATTTGGGAATCTATTATAAAAAGGTAAGCTATCATTCATGTTATATATTGTTATATATTATATTCAAGGAAATTTTTTTTTTAATAATTTGGAATAACTTGGGATATGGAATAGAATAATCACTTCAAAACCATGTCAGGATAATGAGTAAGGGGTATGCAAAACCACGCCAAGTGGAACGATGAGGGATAATGTGCAATGGGACATGCAAAACCACACCACTGGGAATGATCAGGAATAATGCTTAAAAAGACATGGTATCACTCATTCTAGATACTTTTGAGTCTTTGACTTATTTTTTTTTACCTAAAAAACAAATTATTAACTTTTGAGTCTTTGACTTATTTTTTTACCTAAAAAACAAATTATTAATCAAAAAAATTCAAAAAGCAAAAAATTACACTGTAATTTTTTTTTATATATCTACATTTTCCTCAAATATTTTTTTTTTTTTATATATCTACATTTTCCTCAAATATAATTATTTGATTTTCCCTATACCTGACCCAAACCAAAACCATGGAGTGGTTTCTTTTATATATCTACATTTTCCTCAAATATTATTATTTTCCCTAGACCTGACCGAAACCAAAACCATGGAGGTGTACAACAATTCAAATGTGTTAAGTATGTTCTAAATCTCAAAAATTGAAATCAAGACAAAATTATGGTGTACTATCTAATATGTTGAAAGGCCTCAAAGTCTTTATTCTTAAGACCAAGACCATCCAAGTCTTGTAATCCCATTTCCCAACCAATTTCCAGGACTTGAACAGAACTTTCAAAATGGCCCCCATTGAGCAGGACACTAGTTCGAAACACTGCTGCGAGACAGGATCCAGTTGTCGAGATTTTAGGACCTGGATATCCCACCACATTCAAAAATGCCACAAATCAGAGGTGTCGATGATGTTATCCATCTGTTGGCCCTCCTCCTGCTGCCACCACACCTGCCAGGTAGTGGGATTAAGATCCAAAGCCCATGCGTCAATTGATGGCATTATCTCCAAATTCAGGGTGAGGTTACCATAGATGCGATCAGATTCCTCGAACAAACGTTACCAGAAATCAAACTTATGTTCGACCAATATGTTTGAAATTTTTCAGGAGGGCAAAGGAGCTCAGAAATTCGATTGCGACAAGGTTAACTGGCTCAGAAATTGGGTGTGGAGTGGATATCGCAATCATAGAGGAACTTAATTAAAACATAAATTTTACAGGTTGGGGTGAGGAAATCACAACCACACAGGGACTTAATTAAATGCGGGAAATATTCACTGAAAAATAGAGTAAAACAAAAGGAGGTTGTGGTAAATTTACTTGTGAAGGCTTAAGACCACATCACAACATAACATAGTTTTGATTGTAATATAAAACATAGGAAAATACATTCATTTGATAAATTGGAGTTTGTTGCTCCATGTAAAACACAAAAGACTCACTACACTTTACGCATCACTGGGTTGCAGAGTAAACTTCTGTAAAACTCCAAAAAACTCGTTTTCACACACCCACCAATATTTCCTCCACATTTTCTCCTCACTACCTCATAGAATCTCGCTCTCTAACTTGCCCAACATGCCCAATATTACAAATGACTTTCCTCACTACCTCATAGACTCTCGCTCTCTAACTTGCCCAGCATGTCCAATATTACAAATGACTTTCCTCACTACCTCATAGACTCTCGCTCTCTAACTTGCCCAATATTACAAATGACTTTTGCATCCATATTTATGTTAACATACCAATTTGACATTAATTACATGACAGAGAAAATATTTAATACGCAACATGGGTGATTTTACATAGTAAATGACTTTCTGAACTTGCAGGTGTTGTGGAGTGTGGGCAATAGTCGCGGAGTAAATGTTTGATCATATCTATTTACCAAAATTTACTAAATCCCTGAACTCTTCTATTGTGTTGTGGAATGGTCCACGTTGTACTACTTCAATCCTTTTGTTGTGACTTCAGTCCCTCTCTGCCTGCAAACAAAATCGCAACTGTGCAGTGGTTGACTAGGCAAGCATAGTGTTTGTGAGTTTGTTTAAGGCAGTGGTTGGGATTATTGTTTCCAACACTCCCCTTAATCACAATTGCCCACCATTGGAAATTCCCAAACTGTCTTTGAGATAAACAAAACTTTCGCGTGCCAATGGCTTTGTGAAAATATCAGCAAAATGTTCCTGTGACCTGCAGTGTTGTAACACAATTTCATCATTGTTAATCAACTCTCTGATAAAATGATATTTATGATTAATATGCTTGGTACTCTTGTGAAAAATTGAATTCTTTGACAATGTAATTGCGGATGTGTTGTCGCAGGAAATAGTTGTCGTTCCCTCTTGGTCGTGACAAATATCGCTCAACATTTGTCTCATCCAAACTGCCTGACACATCGCTGCTATTGCGGCGACATATTCATCTTCTGTTGTTGACAATGAAACTATTGGTTGCTTCTTGGATTCCCCTGAAATGGATCCAGAACCCAAATGAAAAACATATCCTCACGTGCTCTTTCTGTCATCGACACTTCTTGCCCAATCCCTGTCAGTGTAACCAACCAGCCTGAAATCATATGTTGCGTTGTACAAAATGTCACATTGTTTTGTCCCATTGGCATACCTTAGAATCATTTTTGCTGCTTGTCAATGCATCTCCTTCGGTGTCTCCATGAACCTCGACCCAAAACTCATTGCATACATGATATCCTTCCTAATGGCGGTCAAATACATCAAGTTGCCTATCATGCTTTTGTATAATGTTAGATTGACATTGTTGCTGCAATCTTCTTTGCTTAAATTCAACCCCATGATAGTTGGAGTTGGTGCAGGCTTGCTGTTTTGCATCTTAAACCTATACAAAATGTTTGCCACATACTTTTCTTGAGAGAGAAAAATGTCATTTTCTGTTTGATTCACTTCTATGCCCAAAAAATATCTTAACAACCCCAAGTCAGTCATTTCAAATTCATTCTTCATGACTTGCTTAAAATCAACGATGACAAAATCATCACTGCCCGTAAAAATTAAATCATCTACATATAAGACAACAATGAGAATATTACCATCACTCTCTTTGACATAGAGGGTAGGATCTCCGTCACACTTGTCAAAACCATTGTCCAACAAGTAGGCATCTATCCTATTGTACCATGCACGTGCTACTTGCTTCAGCCCATAAAGAGATTTCCTCAATCGATACACTTTGTCTTCTTGGCCTT
Organism: Pinus taeda; assembly: GCA_000404065.3. Taxonomy (NCBI): domain Eukaryota; kingdom Viridiplantae; phylum Streptophyta; class Pinopsida; order Pinales; family Pinaceae; genus Pinus; species Pinus taeda. Next base: position 6,134 of record APFE030308633.1, on the reverse strand, counting down.
CTACCTCATAACCAGGTGGTTGAGCAACATACACTTCCTCTTTAAGCACTCCATTCAAGAATGTTGATTTTACGTCCATTTGATACACTTTCTATTTATGTTGTGCGAGAATCGCTGCAACTGTACACATTGTCTCCATCCTCGTGACTGGCACAAACTTCTCCACATAATCTCTTCCATGTTTCTGCTTGTATCCTTTAACAACTACCCTTGCTTGTGCCTTTCAATCTTACCGTCAACATTACTCTTGGTCTTATAGACCCACTTAACTCCAATAACTTGTTTTCCTTGCGGCAAGTCCACTAACTCCCATGTGTCATTCCTTTCTATTGCTTCTATTTCTTCCTCCATTGTTGTAACCCATTTTTCTTATTTGACTGCATCTTCAAAATGTATTGGGTCATCTGTATGACAAATTAATGCAAGTAAGGAATTCAGAACAACACTGCTATCAACTTCATCTTGCTTATAAATTTAATCTAGATTTCTGAATTTTGGTCTTCTTATGCTTGTTGAAGATGGACTTGACATGTCACTTGGTGTTGTGCTTTATGGCGTGCTTGGAGAAGCACTTGCTTGGCTGCACGATGTTTTCCTAATATTTTTTGATGGTGTTCCTTCCTACCTGCTTCCTTGCGCTTGAATAGGAGTAGAGGGAGTCACTGTTGAGGAATTACTTGTTGTTGTTAATTCCTCTTTGTCCTCATGTGGTATACATGCTTTCACATTGGTTGTCTTCTTTAAAATTCCATCCCACGGTTCTTCTTCTATGAATTGCACATCTCTGTTGAATATGACCTTCTTGGTTAATGGATTGTAGAGTTTGTGTGCCTTGGATTCATCACTGTATCCAACAAATATACATTTCTCCCCCTTGTTGTCCAACTTCTTCTTCAACTCATCTAGGACATGTGCATATGCCACACAACCAAAAACTCTCATGTGAGTGACACTATGCTTTCTTCCACTCCATGCCTCTTCAGGAACTATGTTCTAGATGCTTTTGGTTGGACATCTATTCAAGATATATGTTGCACATGTGATAACTCCAGCCCAATAATCATTTGGAAAATGCTTTGCCTTCAACATACTCCTTGTCATTTCCATAATGGTCCTATTCTTCCTTTCCGTTACACCACTTTTCTAAGGTGTATATCTTGTTATAAATTGCTTGTGAATTCCATGCTCCCTGCAAAATCAAAAGAAACCATTTGAAATGTATTCGCCACCTTTGTCAGTCCTGAGGAATTTGATGTAGTTTCCACTTTGCTTCTCAACAAGAGCCTTGTATTGGCGAAAGCACTCAAACACTTCACTTTTCTGTTTTAGGAGATAGACCCATGTCTTCCTTGTGTATTCATCTATGAATGTCAATGCATAGTGGCTGCCACCAATTGATAGTGTCTACGTTGGTCCACATAAATTTGAGTGGACAATCTCCAAAGCCGCCTTTGCCCTTACTGACTTTCCTGCTAGAAATGTCTCTCTATGTTGTTTGCCCAAGATGCATCCTTCACATAGCTGTCCGATTTTTATATGAGTGGTAATCCCTTCACCATGCCTTTCCTATGCAACAAATTCAAACCTTAAAAGTTGAGATGTCCAAATATCAAATCCCATAACCAGTTTTCATCTTTGACCTCTACTTGATAGTTCACTTGTGTGACAACTATCTCTTTTCTTCCATCCTCTTGTGAGTTCATTGATAGTTGTTCTTGTGGAACTTCTTCTTTCAAATCTAATCTTATATGTAGGGGAAACATTCTATTGTTTGTCATTTGCACCTTTATAATTAGTTGTCTGCTTTGAGGCCTATCCAAAATTGTGCACACATCATCTTTGAAGAAGACATTGTAGCCCTTTTCCATGAGCTGTCCAACGCTTATGAGGTTATGCTCTAAGCCAGCGACAAAGTAAACATCTGAGATGTACTTCTTATCTCCCTTCTTTGTTAGGATATTAGCTCTCCCTTTTCCCATGACAAAGACTTTGTTATTAGTCCCTAATGTCACTTCAGATTTCACACTTTCATCTAGATTAGAAAACATTTCTATGTTCCCTGACATGTGGGTGTTACACCCTGAATCTAGATACCATATATCACTTTGTTTTTCTTGTGCTACATTACAAGCTAAAAACATGCTATCATGGTTTTGATTTTCTTTTTGAAATTTACACTTGGTTTTTTACTAATGTCATAATGCTTCTTTCTACATTCATTTGCATAATGACCATACTTCTTACAGTAATGACATTGAACTTGAGATTTATCATACCTCGGACCTTGTGCCCTATTTTGGCTTGGGCCTTGACATGGATTTTGATTGATGCCCCTTTCACTTGAACTTGAAAGGCTGCTTCTTCCACTTCTGTGTGGGCTTCTTCCTCTTCCTCTAGCATATGATCTTCCTCTGCCTCAACCTTGACCAAAGAAAACTTGTGTCTTGAAGGCATGCTCCAATGAGGAACTTGTTGCTCTATTCGATCTATGTTCATGAGAAATCAATGATGCATGAAGTTCATCCACTCAGAATTGTGAGAGATCCTTTGTCTCTTCTATGGCCACAACAATGGCATAAAACCTTGCTGGCAAACTTTTCAAAACTTTCTCAAATATTCTCCTTTCTTCAAGTGTCTCGCCAAGGGAACTGATTTGAGTAACCAATCCAATTACATGTGTAAAAAACAAGTCTACATTTTCAGACTCTTTCATACAAAGTGTTTCAAAATGTCTCCTTAGCATTTGTAGCTTTGATGTCTTGACTTTTGCCATGCCTTGGTAGGTTGTCAAGAGGGTGTCCCATGCTTGCTTGGACTTTGTTGTTTCTGCAACCCTTGGGAAAATACTTTCATGAACTGGTTGAAAAATATAGAACATGGATTTTGAATCCTTCTTCTTGTTGTCCTTCAACATATTTCTTTCTACTTTCTACTTAAGACAAGGCATTATATGCTGCCACATGTGCTAGTTCTTCAAAATCATTCTCCACCAAATCCCAAATGTTTTGAGACGAAAACAGGGTCTTCATTGTAATAGCCCAATAATCATAATTTTTTCCATTAAACTAAGATATCTATGCTTGATGTTGCCATTTTTTAATGTGGAAAAAAACGTTATACCTTCTAGTAATATGCTAAAAAATAATATGCCTTCAAAACAATTTTAATTTCTACTAAAAACACTTGTTTCTACACTAACAATATTTAACCTGTTCCAAAAATAATCTGCCATCAAAACAATTTTAATTTCTACTAAAAACACTTGTGTTTAGACCAACAATATTTAACATGCTCCAATACCATGTCTGGAAAATTTTACCAGGGCGAAGGAGCTCAGAAATTTGGTTGCCGCAAGGTCAACTGGCTAAGAAATCGATTGAGGAGTGGATATTGCAACCAGACAGGAACTTAATTAAAACATGAATTTTAGATGTTGCGGCTAGGAAGGAGCTCAGAAATTTCGTTGCCGCAAGGTCAAATAGCTAAGAAATCGATTGAGGAGTGGATATTGCAGCCAGACAGGAACTTAATTAAAACATGAATTTTACATGTTGCGGCTAGGAAATCGCAACCTTGCAGCCACTTAATTAAACGCAGGAAATAGCTCACAGCAAAACAAAGTAAAACAAAAGGAGATTGTCGTAAATCTAGTTGTGAATGTTTAAGACTACATTACAACATAGAATACTTTTGATTTTAATATAAAATATAGGAAAATATATTCTCTTGATAAATTGGAGGTTGCTGCTCCAAGTAAAACACAAAAGACTTACTGCAATTTAAGCATCACTAGGTTGCAGAGTAAATTTTTGTAAAACTCCGTAAAACTAGTTTTCAGGCGCCCACTAATATTTTCTCTATGATTTTCTCCTCACTACCTCACTCTCTGTAATTTGACCAACAAGCCCAATGTTACAAGTGACTTTTGCATCCATATTTATCTTAACATACCAATTTGACATTAATAATGTAAAAAACAATAATACGCAACATGGCCGATTTTACATAATAAATGATTTTCTAAACTTGCAAGTGTTGTGGAGTGTGGGCAACACTCCCGGAGTAAATGTTTATCCATATCTATTTACCAAAATTTATTAAATGCCTGAACTCCTCTGCTGTGTTGCGGAGTTGTACTTCTTTTCGGACTTCAATCCTTCTATTGTGACTTCAGTCCCTCCCGGTGCAAACAAAATCACAACCATACAATAGTTGATTGCACCCAAATCACAACCATACAATAGTTGATGTGGTTGATTGTGCAACCATGGTGTTTGTGAATTTGTTTAAGCCAACCGTTGATGTGGTTGATTGTGCAACCATGGTGTTTGTGAATTTGTTTAAGCCAGTGGTTGGGACTATTATTTCCAACACAATACTTGATCACTATCACTGGACACCTCTGTTTCTGAAGTCGCAACTGACAATGATGTCGATGCGGTCTCCTCCATCGTCGTATTATCGATGTTTTTCTAAGAAGGTGGATTCGAAAAGAGTTGATGCACTGCATATTTGGCGGCGACACCCTGAATCTCCTGCTGGGAAAGAGAAGACGCAGAGGGACTGTCAGGCACAGAATTGGGGAAATTGAAATTCGTGTTGGGGCCTCTCACACAATACATTGCGGCATCGTACGCGCGGGCAACCTTTTCGGCAATGGGGTATGAGCCGAGCCATAACTTCTAGCGGGATTTGGGCATTCGAATTTCTGATACCCAGCTCCCCATTTTTGCAATCGGACTCCCTGCAAATTTTGTCGGCGATCTTTTTTTCCTATGTCGGAGAATCTAATCTCAACCACGGTTAGCTGTCAAAAACCATTCCTTCCCGTGTCTTAATTTAGTTTCAGTTAAGCCTAATTAAGTGGAGTTTGGCTCAATTCATTTATTACGAATGTTTCTAATATAATATTATTTAAATGATTTGTAATACTTAAAAAGAATAAGTCTTTTGCTCGTCAATTTTTGTCTTTCTATAACATGGGCTTCGTCATGCTCCTGCGGTAAGTGTTCTTCCATATTTGGGGAAACAAAAGCTCTGCGGTAGCCGGAGACGGCCTAGACCTCGCGGCGAGACTAATAAATGGAATTGAGATGTGAAAGTGACTATATATATAGCAGCGAAGGCCAGCAAGTGAAATGTAGTAACCGCGCGTATCTCTCTACTCAACAGAAGATTTGACATGACAACGGATTGAATTCGATATTCAAAGGAAGACGATCAATTTTTCTTTTGAAAATGTGAACAGAATGTCGTGTTTCAGGGAAGATTATCAACAGACAGATCGTCAGCTTTGGGCACTGGATGATGTCATATATTGATCATGTTATTGTCACGCGTCTTAGGAAAGAGTGACACACTGACAGGGATTGTTACTGTGCATTCTTATTGTTAGATGCCTGCACGCGGCAACGTAAGATTGTACAGACAAGTTTTTAATGCCAATTTCGTTTATCACAAGTTTTTAATGCAAAATACCATACCGGAGGATTCAAAGCGTAAACGTCTCGATTCTCAAAGCTCCTGCGTTTTCCCGAACGGATGCGATTTACAAAATGGACGCAATTATTTACAAAATGTTAAATTAGGTTTATTAATATACACTTTAATAATAAATTGTTATTTTAATAAGAGAGAATTAGTAATGTCTTACAGTTCCACTTATACCGAGAAAAACATCAATGCTAAGTTGAGGAAATGAATTGAGGAAGAATGGTTCGATATTGGCGGGAAGTGGAGGAAGAAGTCTATACACATATGACTCTATTGACTCTGAATATTCAAGGATTAACAAAGGTGAACGTGGATTAAAAAGTGATTGAATTTCTAAAAGAAATTACAAGCATTTCTCATATATCATAATAGAGCACGAGTTTAAATTTCAATGAAAAGACAAAAAAATGTATATCCATTTAAGTATGGATTTAGTACGCACTGAGATATCACATTTTGCAAATCTTTTTAAAGTTTAAAATTTGAAAAAAACATTGTATCTCTCATATGTTTTATAAATCACAATGAATCTAGAGAAATTCTCTCCTTATTATATATCTTTTATCTTTTATAATGTATAATAATTTTCTCTTTATTATACATTTGTAAGTATAATGTTTTATAGTTTAAATTATATTTTT
>APFE030308628.1:0-24114 GCA_000404065.3 Pinus taeda | reverse complement strand
GTTGTACGTTTCTAAGCCCTATTATCTGGTATCCTACAAAAGGGAACAAGGCCATATATGAATTTCTTGAAGGGCAGACAGGGCCCATATTTGAAGTTTTAGCTACAAATCACAATTTTAGACCACTTCATGACAACCCCTCTCCAGCCTATTCTTTGACTGCTTTGCATGCAAATTACATGGTTTTCATGAGGTTATGAAAAAGGGTAAGCAGGGGGGTGCGTTGAGCTAGGGAAAAGGTATGAATTTGACATTTATTTCCTTATCTTTTTCTTTAATCATAACTCCTTATATTCTAATATGGTAATAAATCAAAGAATTATAACAAAAACTAGGGAGTTATTAATTATTGCAAATTAGTTAATTATTGTCTTTTTCCATGCAGGAAATAAAAGAAATGGAAAACTACCAATTGAAGGAAAAGACAAAACAGAGTAACTGTTGTTCCTTCACTAGGAAGCCATACCCAGACAAGCAGATCAAGATCGGAGCGCACCGTTAAGGATAAGAATGGAAAATCGCAACATCAACGCAAGAAGACAAAGGGTTGACTGGAGTTAGGAGATGGAGCATATCCCTCAAGATATCTTGATCTTGAGGGATCGTTGTTTTAAAGTCTATCTGTTATTTCTTGTTTTATCTGTCTGACCATTATAAAAGGGACAACACTTGTAAAGACTAGGGGGCAATCGTTCATTATCGCTATTCAGAACTCACTGTTGTATTTTCACTTTGATCATTCACTCTCGTTGATTAAAATAGAGTACGATTGTTTGTAACATTTTTGCATATGATTAATACATAAGTGGGTTGTTGTTCCACTCTTTTATAATGAAGTAGTCTGGCGGTGCTTCACTAGCGGCTAAGGGCCCTGGTGGACACTTGCTATTTGTACCATTATTTTCAATCACAGTCATGTGATGGTTTGGTTTGATTTCCGTTTATTTGAATCATATTGTTTACTGTTCCTTGTTTCCAGAGTTTATGAATTGTTTTATTATATATGTTGTAACTGAATCGCATTGTCGTTCCTTTTCATCATAATAATATTATTACCCTTTGCAAGCTATATTTGTATGCTATTCATTTCAATTATAAAGCTTCATTGTTCATTCTAGTAAATTGACTTTGTTGTTCATTGCAGATTGTTGTTCATTTCTACTAAATAACATTGTTGTTCATTTCTTTTCTACAAGTATTTGATTTTTCGTTTTAGCATCATTACAGTTAGCGAATTTATTCCATTCTCTATTAGCAGCATTGTTGATTTAATTCCTTGTCATTTCTAATCAATCACTTTAGTGTGGAATGTGAGATCAACAATTGTAAAGAACATTGGCTATTACCGTTAGAGTTCTCACATTGAGGATCTTGTTTATGTTTGATTTCATTTACATCAGTTGACAAAGGAAAGAGTTATTGCTACTGCATCCTTGACTGATAATTGTTGTTAAATTCCTGAGTGAATGATTTAGTTTCAGAGCATTGAGTTTCTTTTAATTGCAAGTAGGTTTTATTTCAAGCATCTATTTACTCTTGTATTTGAAGCACTGTATTGCAAATTGGAAAGCATTACTCTTGGATTAAATTTTCGCCTCAAACTGAGTACACTCTTGAAATAGAAAATCATTACTGGATTGATAATTAATGAAGGATAAATAGGAGTTAAAAAGACACCTTTTATACTTCAAAAGTTAGGTGCTAAAAGAATTTTTGTTCATGGGGATTCTGAATTGGTTATAAAACAGATCAAGGGAGAGTATGTTGCAAAACATCCTAGGTTGAGAGCATGCAAAAATGTTGTGCTTGACTTTCTAGGAACTTTTGTAGAATATGATCTTGCTGTCATTCCCAGAAATCAGAATGCCCTGGCTAATGCTTTATCTTTTTGAGCTAGCACATGTAAAATTCCTCATCCCAACAAACAATATACAAAGGAGGTTAAACACTATCCAGTTGTACGTGATAATATGAGATATTGGTAGGTATTTGTAAGTGATAAGAAGACTAATTTTTTTTTGCAATCCAAGGATGACTATGAAGATAGTAGCATAGATTTAGAGTGTGAAGTAGAAAATTAGATTGTTGAATATGTTAGTGTACATAAATAGTTTGAGGATTCTTATATAAATATTTCAGTCAATAAAGTTGTACCTAAATTAGAATTGCATGAATTAGATCCAACAAAAGAAGAAATTGAAGTATTTTAGCTTAAGGATAATGTTCTGCGTAGGGGTTTAGTTCCGTTAGAAGAACTTTTTGATTTTAATGATGTAGCAAAAAGGCCAAAAATGGAACCCATAGGGGAAAACATAGAAAAATGCAATATAGGTAGTGAACAGAATCCCAAAATGATAAAACTCTCGAAATAACTTCCTATTGTCACAAAACAACGATACATAACTCTTTTCAAAGAGTTCGTAGATGTCTTTGCCTGTATTTATGAGGATCTAAAAGCATATGACACTAGTATCATACAACATAAAATCCCAATCAAGGAAGATCAAAAACCATTCAAACAAAAACTTTGTAGGATAAGTCATGTCCTAATTCCTTTGGTTGAGAAAGAAGTGAAAAGGATGTATGATGCTAAAATTATACTTCCTCTTAGATACTCTAAATGGGTGTCAAACATTGTGCCTACTAGAAAGAAAACCAAAGAAATCATATTGTGTATTGATTTCAGAAATCTTAATAAGGTATCCCTTAAAGACAACTACCCCTTACCTAAAATGGATCATATCTTGCAAAAGGTAGTAGGATCTAGTAGAATTTCTTTATTAGATGGTTTCTCGGCTATAACCAAGTCTTAATGCATCCGGATGATCAAGATAAAACTGCCTTCACTACTCCATGGGGAACTTTCATGTATGTGAAAATTCCCTTTGGGTTAATGAATGTTATCTGTTGAAACCAAGGAGAACCTTAAAGTTATGGTGGTCAAGCCTATACTCTAGATGGGGCTCCTACTCCAAAAAGTGTGAGTTCTAATAGGAACTTCAAATCAAGGAGACCCCTTATATGTTGGCGGTATCCAGCACCGTCAACATTCTAGTGCTCGAAGGAGGGATATATGATAAGTTGTTCTCGTTGAGTCTTCTTTGAATCTATGATCTTAAATGGATCTTTTCCAAATCATAATCCCAGGATGTTTTTCAATGGAGCTTGATTTTACCATCCTTGTGGAAATTATTCATAACTTGTCTTAATTCAAGTTTGATGGAGAGGGTGAAATAATTGTCCTTGAACATATGTTTCAATTTATTCATTTTTGTCTCTCTAATGGAATTCAGAGTAAATATGTTCAAAGCATGTTGCTTACCCTCACACTTGAAGGTCTAGTTAAGAAATGGTGTCATACATTACCACTTTCTTCTATCCATTCACTCAAGTAACTTTTTAAGAAGCTTCATGAATCCTTTAATAGGTATGTTTATCAAGGTGTATGGGATAGAATTGATTTGCATAGAATGGAACCTGGTGAATCTGCAGGGGACTTTCTTAATTGGTTTCTTCACCTTTGCTATGAATTCCTTGAAGGAGTGGTTGACTCAGATTTCATCGTGGAAAATTTTCCAAGTTTGATTCTACTCACCTTGAGAACTTTTGAATCCAAACCTCTGTATGATTCTCGCTCCCGAACTTTTTCAAACCATGAGACACCTCAATCTTCCGAAGAGAAACCTATTATTCTTTTTTTCCTTCTCCTCCTTTTCAAATACCAATTTCGGTGCCTCATGGTGATGATGTTGAGGTTGGGAAATCTAAAAATCAATTTTTTGATCCATCCATTCAACCTCCACCTATTTCCCATGATATAGATTCTTTTGAAGACAATTTTGAATGGTTCAACAATTTCATGGAGCCTGAAGTGAAAGTTGGTCCCTTGGGTTTTCAAGATCATATCAATGTACATAAGCCCAATCTTGAATTTGATCCAAATGCAAATTTCGTTGACTCTGGGGATAATTTAAAACCTTTACCATCTATTTCTCATGATTCCTTGTTTCATGATATGCTTGATCAACCCACTTCAATTCTTAATGATGTTCAACGTGTTGTTCCAAGTGATAATCAAGAATGGGGTAGTGATATTTCATATGCAAACGAGAAAAGTGGTGGAGGCATGTTCTATCCTTCTTCCCTCTTTCAGAATGTTGATCATATATCATACAATCTTGGTAGCCTATCAAATGATTATGAGCCCTACATTCAAGTCGATATCTTGAACATCACCTTAACATCCTTTTTTTCATTAACATATATGGTGGCAAATGCCTAAGTACATCATATGATATATTTTCTTCTTTTGAAGCCTTGGATTTGCAAGGAATCGATCCATAATCTATTTCTCATAGTTTACAATCTCCATTTGTGAATTGGGATGATCTTTCAATTCATAATGATCATAAATCTCATCTAATTCATACTTCTTTAGATGCAAAATATAAAAATGGAAGTTGTCGAGTTTTTGAATTTTTGGAAAATCCTCGTCAATCCGTGTGTCACATTGGTATGCCTATCTTTTATTGTTATACTGATGACAATGATGTTGATCCATTGTTCTTAAAATTTAAATATGATTTTGTTACAATTATTGCTCCTCCTCCTGAGTCTTTTCACCCTTCTTCAACTTTAGCAGACTATCCATTATACCCAGATATGTTTGATAAATCTGTTATACCAGCAGTTTCACTAAATCCTTCAGATATTTTTCCAACTGATCATTGTTGCAATCAAGTATAATATGGTGTGGTCCTACAATTAGAGGATGAAAATTTTGAATCTCTTATTCATGATCTATTTGTTAAACACACACATGAATAAACAACAAATTTAGGTAAGCATGAGTTCCTTTTACTATTCAAATGATATACATTTATAATACATTGTTGTGACCCTTGGTATTCATATACTAAGTGGTCTCTTATACTCTGGTGATTGTTCACATTCCACACCAACCCTTAGCAGATTAGGTGTCGAACATCCCCCCCCCCCCTCCAATCTGAAGGGGAATATAGGAGTCCAAGAAGAGAGTTGTAATAAGTTGCATCCAATGGTTGAATGTGCTCTCTAAAAAGATGGCAGAGGGTGGGAGAACTTGAGGTCTCAACTGACAGTTGTTTAAGGATGACCATTAACACTATAGTGCTTAGTGTAGTTCCTAGAACTCTTCCAAATATGGCAATAAGTTGAAGTCTTCTCCCAGAGGAAGTGCTCCCTATTATTTTGAAAAGGGAGACCATTGGGGTCTCAACTTCGAACGCTTAGTGTTGTTCCAAGAACTCTTACAAATTTGGCAAGAAGCTGAAGTTTTCTGTTAGAGGATGTGCTCCTTAATTATTTGAAGAGGGATAACTTCAACCTAGAAAAAGGGAGGTATTCATCATGTGATGGTTTAAGGAAGGCTACCAACCAAAAGCATGACTAGAGGATTCTCTGTCTTTAGCTACAACTCTGAATCTAGGTATGGCTATCTCTGGATGTAGGCCTAGGTAGTAGGTTCAGGTTATGGCTTAGGCTTAGTTGATGTGGCTTTGAAATTTGTAGATGACCACCAATTCCCCCCCTGTCAGATGCATGGTGAGAAGATAAAGAAAACTCAACTTCAAGCCCATTGCCAAGAAGCAATCCATCCAAGGTGAATATGTGTCCTTGTAGGAGGTTTGCTTTGAAGCATTTGTTTGAAGAATGAGCATGTTGACCATAATCTGACATGGGTGAATATCGAATCAATGACCTTTCACATGGCCAACCTGACCACAATGTTGACATCTGCAAATTTGTTGTTGTGGAGGAGCAAGAACACGTGAATATGAACTATCATGCAAAATCTCAGCACTATGAAATTAGATGGGCTTGGAGTAGTCTGGAGTGTGAAGAGAAACCTCCTTATCATATCCAATACTTATTTTATCCTTGTTTTCAATAAGCTCTTCCCAAGGTTTGATGATTGTCTTGGGAAGTGCAAATTGAATTTCCACACCTGCATGCAAATCTTCTCTTTCAATGTCTTCATTAAAAAAATGGCAGTTAATGGGAGTCTACGTCAATATCAAATAAAGGATTTTTCTAAACAAAAGAAAGTTGAGAATGATTCTTCTGTTGTTGTAGCTCCTCTTGTTGTAGCTAAGTTCAAGCTACAAAAAATAAATCTTGTCTTTTGCATTTTGTAGGCATATTTGAATGTCAAGGAGAGAGGCTTTGTTTGTTTTGATGGTGTTATCATCAATAGACTATATTAGAGTATTTAATAATTCTATTACTTCATCAACTTTTCCCATTTTTCAAGCTCAACGATACAATCTCGGCAAGAAAAGATGTTTTCTTCAACTGAAAATGAACTAGTAAACATACAAAAAAACAAACAACATTCAATGTTAGATAGTTGCAACTACATAATTAGTAGCATGTGAAATGTATTTGTAAATATGCATTTTCAATATGTGAGAAAAAACTACATTCTCTGCTTGTTTTCCAACTTTTAAAGTAGTTGCAAATGTTTCACCTGATGATATGCTACAAAATTAAACTATTCAATGAAGACCGAGATTTAATGCACAATGAGAAGACACCAATGCATGACAATCAACAAAGTTTAAGTAGCACTTAACTCATGGTATATTTAAACCATATGGATTCTGAGGAGACAAAGTTTAACTTACATACCAACTCTAATACAATGCTCACTACTTTGTCATTCAAGGCTTGATGCTCGAAGCTTCAATGTTCAATACATAACTCAATTAACATATAAGTCATTTACCAACCATTACAAGCCATATATGATGCCATGGCTAGATTCAATCCAACATATGACATACCATAGAGAATTAACAAACATATAGGCCCAATATACAATGAAATTATAAATATGTTTGATGCAAAATAGTCCAACAACGCATGTTGCTTACCAAAACTGGCCACCAGAGCTAACCACACTACTTCAACATAGAGGGACTGGCCATCAATGTACTAGAACATCACCAGGAGTTTTAACTCACTACTTTATACATCACCAAGCTATTTGTATTCCCTTTGATGTTTAACTCTTCGATGAGCATCAAAAGAGATAGTGCAATACATTCAAAACAAGTGACACACAATACAATGTTCAATACTATATGTCTTTAAAGGTGTAGGAAGGAGGTTTCAAAATATCAATACGATGTGAAAAGAGAAAAATATGTCCCGACAATGGATCCAGCATACAATTAATTGATCATCATTGTATATATAAACAATCCAACCTTCAAATGGTGATTCAATGTTGTAGGAGAGGATGTTAGGTGAGTTTTATATTTATGAAGTTTAATGGCAAGCTATTCACAACATATTGGACCAAATATTGCTTTCCAATCACTGATTTCATCCACTCAATGTCTACCATTTGAAGCGAAAAGGTGGCATCATTACAAAGGTCATGCGTTTTCACCACAACTAAAGATAGGACATCCTCTGCTAATATCAAATAATACACTATCTTTCGTCTGATGTATATGCCATTACAAATGAAAAAATATTTGGCATGGGTCAAAGTGATGGTTAGCAAAGGAATTCGGGAATTTAGATTGCCTGTGATGCAGATATTACATGCAAAGTGAGCAACTATAACTCTTGAATTTTAGAGCTTCGCTATAGGATAATCTCATTTATAAACAAGTGCCATCTTTTCTTGGAAACTATGAAATTGTAATTTATGGTGTAAACCTCGAAACATAAAATATTAACAAACATCTCTAAAGCAACAGGTCCTCTAAAATGACAACATGGAGCTATGTAAAATACAGCAAACGCAAAAACCAAACATCTAAACAAAATGACTATGGTGCAAGAAACAACCAAAAGTGCTGAAAAACTTGCTAACTGGTGCTTGAATGTAGGAAGACGGTTTTCTAGAATTTAAATGACCCCTGACAACATAATCAAGCACCCAATAAGCGAATATGATGGATAAATGGGTGTTTCTACTAGAAGAACAATGCAAAATGGTAAAGAAAAACTTAGATGAAACAACTTGGTGCATGTAAGTAGTAGAACTAATAGACATAGGGCCTGATATAAACCTGGTGTGGATGGAAAACGTTGGAAATATTTGAGCGTCAGGATCTAATGAAATTTTGTGATATCATTTGATAAGAAAGGAAGCTCGTGAAGGAATCTATAATTCACCTGCAGGAACAATAGGTTGATGAAGACAAAAAGAATAGTGGTCACAGAAGGCCACACATCGTGGCTTTGGTACCATGTTAAACACACACATAAAGAGACAAAATATTAAGATAAGCATGAACTCTTGTTACTATTCAAATTATACACATTTATAATACCTTATTGTGACCTTTGGCCTTCATATCCCAAGTGGTCTCTTGGACTTTGATGATTGTTCACATTTCACGCCAAACCTTAGCAGATTAGGTGTCTAATACTATTCAACCATACATCATTCATAAGTTAGGAGGAAGATGTTCCAACTCTATTTGATCAAGGAATCAATGCATTCAAATTCTATATCCTTCAAGAGTATAATATACCTAATATTAAATACAATAAAACTAGTGGTACTGACAAAAATTTCATTGATACATCAAATGATAATGGTACATGTCTACCTATTGATTTTTCTAAGCCACCTAGATTTGATGATCCATCATTAGAAAGTACAAAGGCTTGTCAGGAAGTAAGGCACCTCATCCCCTGCTGATGGTTATGTTAGGTTCTTGCAATCCTATTGATATCTATGAACTAGGATGGATCCAAAATTTTCACCCATAGTTCCTTGTTTAGTATCTATCCATTGATTATGAGTTCATTTTTAAAGGATTCATCGTATTTTCAGGTTCGTTTTCATGATCTTTGAGATATAATTTGTGACCAGATGAAGGATTCTTATTTGGATAGTCCCTTTTCATGTGGACCCCTTGTGTTAAACCAAAGTTTGGAAAGCACATCTTTCACAGATCCCCATAGTTTCAAAGCTTGTCATTTTGATTATCAAGATAAACGTCATTTTGCGTTGAAGGATTTTTCTCTGTTAAACTCTTTCAAATATGATCATATTTTCATCCCTTTTGTGCATGCCATGAAGCTGATCATATTCTTGGCACGTTTCCTATTTTGGAGTGTTAATCAAAACCATTGTATCTGTAACAACCCTGGTGAAAATTCCATGTAATAAATGTAAATAAAGGAAAAATAATAACCATGTTGATGGGACACTTATTCCAATTTGAATGTTGGGAAAAATCCTAGTGATGGGGATCACTTGTGATTGTTTATGGCTAAGTAAATTGGCCAAGACAATGGCTAAGGCTTTGGAAAGGCAAAATGGCATTTTTGGCACATTTATTTATGAAAATAATGGAAATTAGGAGAAAAGGAAGGTGAAAGTTCACAAGTTGTATGCGAGGAGGAAAGTGAAGGAAAATAATGGAAAATGAAGAAAATGGAGGCCTCATTCATAAAAAGGCTTCTGAGGATCAGTTGGTAACCTTTTGTTAGTTCAATTTTGGAGCTCTCTCATGATTCTTTTTCTCTCTCATACTCTTGGAGACTTAGAGTTTTCTTGGATCACTCTTGGAGGGTGTGGCATACTTCGATTCTTGGAGAAAGAAGGAAAAGGAAGAGAATGAAAGCGTAATAAGGCATTACTATTAGAAACTACAGCATATTTTCTTGCTGGTACAGAGTTGCATGTATGTTTCCTTCACTAGTTTTGGCATGCAAGGGATAGGCATGTGGAAATCTTGTTGTGATTTGTCATTGGAATGGTGGATGGCCGAGATTAATAGTGGATTTACTAGCCTTTCCATTTCTTGGATAGCCATGGTGATTGTGGGTTTACTTTCATTCTTTATTTTTGGGTGGTTCTCATGTTTCCTTAGCTTGGGTTGAGTTATTAGTTCTTGGAATCCCTAGTTGGACAAACGCTTTCAAATCCCTATAATAACTTGGGTTGAGTTACTATTCCTAGAACCTTTGGTTGGAAAAATTCCCTGGAATCCCTTGGTGGATTGAGTTACTAGTCTTGGAATCCCTGGTTGGACAAATGCTCTAGAATCCCTATATAATTTGTGAGTTGAGTTACTAGTCCTGGAAGCCTTGGTTGGAACAAACGCTTTGGAATCCCTGGAAGGTTTGCATGGAGACCAATCTGATGATGCTTTTGGTGATGTCTGACCGGGTGGTGGAATCATTGTTTGATGGGTTGAGGTGGATGGCCTCTAGAAGCCCTAGATTAGTTTTGATTGATGTGTTCTATGAGATCCCACATTCATGCTTGGAATATGTCACGGGGGTGAATGATTGAAGAGAGATTTAGCTCAGCCATTCTATGATTGGGTGGAATGTGGAAGTCTAATCCCAGGTTTGGATTTTTCATCTTTAATGAAAGGTTATTTCTCCTTGTATTTCTATGAGCATTTTGATGGATTATGTGTGGTCTATATGGCTATAATTTCATGACTGAGTATTTCAGTTTCTATTATGCTAATTATACATGTGTTTTATGATAGCATCCATGTATGTATTTCATCATGTTTATTACTTGTAATTGAATAATCAATTTACCTATAACTGAATGGATAGAATAGCAGTTGATGTGTTGAGACATCAATGGTTCTTATCGATTCTCAACTAAGTATGAGAGCCCTATGCTCAGAACTGTTATTCACACCTATAGATTACATATTCATGATATGTTTCAAGAAATTCCTATCATGGCTACTAGGGGTCCATTCAAGGTATTAATTAAGTATTTAAATTAATATTGTCATTTCCATGTTATTTTAATGTTTTGAAGAGATGGTTTAATTCTAGGTAGTGACTTGGGCTCAATGCCTAAAAAAGTGGCTCAAATCCCAGAGTCGCTAGCATAGCAATGAAAAACTTAGCCTTTGATCATTGGCAGTTAAGCTTGTGAGACCGACTTTGTGTTTTTGGATGTTGTCATGCCTATAGCATGAGCGCGACCGGGGTAAAATTTGTCCAAAAGTTCAGTGGGACCCAAGGGAAAGTTTTCTAAAGTATTGGATTGGTTCTTGAGGGTCTTGCAGCTGATGTTGGATGTGTATATGGTGTGTTTCTATCCATTCCACTTCCTTAACTTGACTTAGGAGGTCAAATCATATCATAGTGGCCTCTCGTTGCATGTTTACCTCGAATGGTCGATTGCTTGGGTAGATGTGGGAGGAGGGTGTCACAATGTTGATACAAATACTGGTTTGATTTGACACATGTTTCTAATCTCTTTTAAAATTAGTATCTTAATTGGTTTCCTAGATCTACAATTTCAACAATTATTTTAACTGCTCTAATATTTTATATTGTTGATTTTGCATGTAATTGGATACAAAGAGAATCCATAAAGATTCGATAACCTTATATGTTAACTAACCAATCTGATCATTATACCAGATATTCTCTTTTTCATTTGAATTTTTTAACAAATAATTTATCTTTTCATGAGTCTCAAGGTTTTCAAATTGGTTATTTTTAATATCAAGATCCAATCACCAAATGGTTAGAGCAATCTTAATTGGAAAACTCTATTGTAAATAATAAGTGTTGATCTTTCTTAATGCTTGCAAGAAATGAAAACACAAGTGAATGAGTATTTGCAAGCAACCTGCAAGGTTTGTATGATCGCCATTTCAATCAGTAAGGTATAGTTAGAGACTAGCTCAAACTAGTTGGTATGACACATTTGTTTGTTAATAAGGAAGACATTTAGTTAATTACACAAGTTTTTCAAGTGGTCATCTTTTCTTTTACACAATGCTTTATGTTTCTTTTAATTATTCACATATTTATGATTGTAAGTCGGGAACAACAATGTCTACATTGGAAATATCCTTACACTTAGCCCTGACCTTCTAGCTAGTTAGGTTAGGAGTAGGCTTAGTTGCATTAGTTTCCCCTGCATTGCATCCTCCCACTATCTCGCTCTCCATTTAGTCTCCACATTTGTTTGTTTTCTTATTTTATGTTTTTCATGTCGCTTTTAGTTTCCCTTTTTTTTCTTTTGGTCTTGTTTCTTCATTTTGTTTTTTCTTTTGTTTTTTGTTTTTTTAACAAGAATTTGCATGAAAAAAGCTCCTTTTGGCTCAAAAGACAATGTGGAAAAATTTGAAAAGGGAAATTGTGATGATAAATAATGCTTGGATAATATGTTATGTATTCTCTATTTGGGTTACATTTCTTTAAAGTCAATGGTGTCTTAATGGAAAATATGATTCACTCCACATAGAAAGCCTTTGGTCAAACTTGAAGCTCGTATATTTATTAGGATCTTCATTCCAACTCAACCTTGTATTGAATGGCGTTTCGACCTATCAACTCAACCGAGTAGAGAAGGGCAATGAGAAAACTTTAAAATGACCATATAACTCTAGTTATCTTTCAAATCCTTAAAAAAAAAACTCTTCTACTGTCAATAAGTCAAGATCCCTCTTCCACCCGAGTTATAAAAGTTCAATAAGTGCTTCAAGAATATCTTTAATAAAATAAATAAATGGTGAGGAAGAGAAAAGCTTCTTGCGCAGAGAGGTGAAGAAAGAAACTTAACCAGGGTACTATCTAGGCATGGTGGTAGTGAAGTGATGCTTTTGTTTCCTTTACATGACTCCGTTGGGCTACTAAACAGGATTGCTAGCATCAGATAAACACTAGGGAATGTTCGTAAAAGGTCGGTATACTTATTATCATTTTCCCCTATCGAAAAGTTGAGGTATGACTAGTATTATGATGATGTGTTTCAAGCTGAGCATGGTAAAGAAGAGACTATATATTTAACTAGGATAACTGGTAAAGATGGGGTAACCTACATGGTGAATTAATACTTCCTGAAGGAATGGGACCTTGCACTTAAAGGGGGAACTTGAACAAAGAAATTGGAGTTTTACAAGTCTGTCACCAAGTATTGACGTTGAAGTCAAAATCCTCAAAAAAAATTCCATACTTAAATTTTGGAACCTATTAAGGATATTATGATACGTTGTCTATGGTAACTTCATTGTCAACTAATGTTGTACGAGGTTTTTATTATTCCTAGTTTCTTATATGAAAGCTTGAACAAGCATAGCACAATCCATCATGATAGTGCATGTGCAGTGTTCAACCTATGTTGACAGCACCTTCCATTGACATTCTTCGTCATTTTGGTTGCAATTGTACCTTTGTCTTGGTGTGCTTTCCCAATTGTCTCTTTGACACACATTTTCCTTCACAATTGTTTCTTTCATGTTTATGACTATCACTTTTTCTTTCTTTCACTTTAAAAAGTGTAATTTTCTTATTATATTCACTCTAGCATGTGTTGCTTTCAATTTCGTTCACATTTGTAGGTGTCATTCATGTTTTCTTCCTGTCACAAGTATCACTTTTGTTATTTTCACTCTTATATCTGTCGCACCTTCGTACATCACTAGAGATAGTTCTAGTGCACCCATATATATTACATGATCATACATATCATTACAGTATTATCTAGACACATTCCTACAACTTAATGCACATTTTGGTCACAATCGTCACTTATGTCGCAACTTGTTTTCTAAGTTTCGTAATGTGTCGATTCAACTATCACACTTAGAAATAAGTATCGCTTTGTTTTCATTTCAAGGTGTGATTATTGTTCAGGATTCCTGTGTATTCTCTTGGCTTGTATAAACGGAATTCATGTGTGTTATCCATGTTTGAGTCATTTTCAGATGTATTTCCCTCTCTTACTCCATTGGTCCCACACTTAGCCATTTTGGAGCTACTTTTGGTCCTCCTGCCCAGTGCAAGTTGTGAAGGCATCAACCCTCTTACTAGATGATGAGAATAACCTATTTACATTTCTCATTGATGCAAAATTTCCCTCCAAGACTTGTGGACTAAGTCCCTCTTAAAACTACCTCTAATGATTGCACATTAAGAACCTTCCAATTATGGTCACTTTACGCTTCTTGGTTTTACCAAATCATTGCACCAAGTTTTGATCACCTTTTTGTTGTATGGTGAATAAAGTACTTTTAACCAAAAGTAAGGACCTCCTCCATCCCCTTGGAAAATGAATTTTCACAAGGCAAAGGCCTCCGCCCTCCATGATGCAGTGAAACACCTCCTAGGCTAAGTGACCCAACCTTCTACTACCTCCCTTATTGAAAAGTGCATTCTAGATGAAACATTATCCCTTGTTGAAGAAAATTGCACTGACATAAAGACCTCCCCTTAAGCCCAACACATGGCACATGAACAAGGCTCAATCTTTCATCCACTAATCATTGTTGTCCCTTGATGTGCTCAAGTTTTGTCCTATTTTTCCTCTGCCAGTGAATGGCACAGTCTTAAGAGATAGTGAGTCATTTTTGGAAAAATTTGTGCTTTCCTTAAGGCCTCTTCTTCCTTCAAGCACCTGGTGTAGTCTTAAGCAACACACTTATCAAACTTGTTCCTTGTTCCTTCCCACTACGTTTAACCAAGGAGAGCCCCTCTCTCATAGTGCATGGCACAATAATAGTGAACAGCGATGCTCTCCTTAGCCACGGTTGAGTTCAATTATGCATTCCTTATCAAGCATTCCTCTTTTATCCCTCAGACAAGCCTATCATAAGCATCTTCTCCCATGAGCTAGTAAGGATAGGATAAATGATTTTAAGACTGATTTTTCCTTGTCATGAATGATATTCATTTCTTAGGTGTTCCTTCCAAGCATGATAAGGTGATGCTCAAGGAAAATTTGAAGTAGAAGAAGTAAATAAGCACTTGTAGAGAAGAAGCATAAAGAAGGACCATCATGAAGGCATGAAGAAAATCTTGGACCAAAACAGAATGGAAACTTATCATGATGAATCACATGATTCCAATACTTCTTCGATACCCTTTGGAGGGTGAGGATGAAGCACTAAAAAAATTTCTCATGAATATTGTAGAAAAAGTAGCAAGAAAAACAACTTTCCATTGCCACCTCATCATGAACTTCATGTCTTAATTGTTAAGTTGTGACTTGTAAAAGTGTCATCAGAATCTCAAGTGTGTCCATGTGTCATGCCAAATCATGTGGAATGTAATGACGTAATTATGAAAGGGAAAAGGAGAAAATGTAATGTGTGGAAGTCCAAGAGCCATATGGGGAATAAGAAAAGTCACATAGTGATATATGGACAATAGTCACATAGAGGATTCCTAAATTCACTTAGAAGTTCAAGAGTTGTTTATAAGTCTAAGAGTCATGCGGGTAACTCAAGATTCACAGGGATATGAAAGGTCATTCCTCTTGTTATAAAAGAAACCTCATAAATCAAGCAAAAGGATCTTTGGAGGCTTAGGATTTGGAGAGCTAGTCTTGGCTTCTCTAACTCGGCATAAGAGAGAAGAATATTATTTGGAGAAGTAAGAAATGACTTAATGTTTCACTACTGGATCTAGTGGATGACCATTGTAACTGTGTACTTGGATCTTTAAACTAATAATTTAGGCTCAATGAGCCAACACATTTTCATGCATTTATCATGAATTTCATAGGACTATTATTGAGATGTTTGTGGTATATGTTTTGTTCATATGTGCCAAGAAAATCGAACTACTTCATTGGCTTTAGTACTTATCTTGTTGAAGGTGCGTTGTATTTGGTTTAATGATCATTGCGTCTATGTGAACTATTTCACTAGATGAATAATAAATATTTTATTTCTATCATGTTTCTCTCTTAGGTTAGTGCTATTAATTCCTTCTAGAGACTCACTTACATCTCCCATCTCGTGAATGCCTCCTTTTACACATTACAACTTGTGTTTCACAATGTCAACTTGCTTTCTTGTTCAAAGGTTATGTGTATAATCTCTTATGTTATGCATTGAAACCAAGGAGGACCTTAAAGTTATGATGGTTGGGTCGATACTTCGGATGGGACTCCTACTTCAAACGGCGTGAGGTCTAATTGAGACTTCACATCAAGGAGACACACTATATGTTGGTGGTATCCAACACTATCAACACCTCCTTAAATGGGCTAAATTTCTTAGAGGCATAAGTCTCTACCTGTGACTCAGTTTGAGGCACAATTTATATCCTTGGAATACTCTTGACAATCTAAATGAAATGGTTCCATTGGTGTTAGGTTTTGAGTACTTTGAGGAAAAGAGATTTTCTTAACCCCATTTTCATAATAGACCTTGGAGATTGGGTCGAAAGGTAGCACTCCCACAACTCAAGATGACATAAGGGGTGGGAGGTGTTACACATATGTTATTATAGTAAGATATTATGCATTATAATCAGGGAAAATTTTAAGGATGGAAAATTTTCTTGAACTTTCAAACATTGGCGAATCTCACTAATCCCTAATATGAAAACTATAAATTGTTTATTGATATATTTGTAAAATTATTCAAATTTATAATGATTTTATATATAGTCTTTATATAACGTTGGCGGTTTTTAAGGTAAAATAATTTTATATTCTAAAATTTGGGCGAATCATCTTTTATAAATATGGAAATTGGCGAATCTTTTTTTGGAAAAATAATGGAAAATTAGCCCACTGGGCGAATATTAGCCCCTAAAATTTTCCATGATTATAATATTACTAAAAATCATGTCGTAAATATGATCAACAAAGTGAGTTAAATTTTAATCAAAACACACCATTTCTGATATAAAATTTTTGGTTGTTTATATGCGTAGCTTTAATGTCAATTAACACCTCACTATATAATTTTTTTTTTTATGGTAATTCATAACTACCTCATTTCTTTTCAATGTTTCTAACTGGTAGCTTATTGTATAACAAAGAAACCCTTTTTATAATAAAAAAAAAACTGACAAAAAAGTAATAGGAATTTTATGGATGATCAAAGTTCCACTGTGAGCAAAGTTTCCTACATCTTGTTGTCTCTACAAGTTACTAAAACTTCCATTCAAGAAAATAATCTCATGTAATCAGATAGGAATTCCCTGTCATGGAGATTGAAATATGGAATTAAAGAGGAAGGTCCTTGAGGCTTACCAAAATTTTCCATATCCATGCATGTAGGATTAAGGGGTACACTTTCTCGTTGCTAGAGGTTAAAGGATATAAATACTAAGGTAATATCAATGCACTAAATAACATGGGTGAAACCCATATATTAGGCATAAATGTGAATTTGGGGATAGGGAGACACTTGTTAACACAATCACGCTTTGAAAATGGAAATTTCTTGTAGTGTCATATGAATTCTCATCCCAAAATTCACGACAATGAAACAAGAAGAAGAGATGTATAACAAGTCATGAACAATTTATAAGTTTAAAGTCTTTGATTTGTTGTGATGGTCAAGAGCAAGACATTTGACAAAGGAAATGGAATGGGATTTTAACACATGACATGTAAATTAAAGGTAAATACTATCACTAACAAATGATGAAAATTTTGATGGTTACGATTCCACTCAACTCCCCATGGAAAGGACATAATGAAGGATAATTTGGATAAAAGGATAATCCATAGGTAAGTGTATGCAAAAGTCGAATATATGATCTTTCCATCAAAATAGAAGTTGGTTATCTATAATGCTAATTCAACCAAATGCTATAAAATAATAATAGGTAAATTTATTCATACTACAAGTTTTCTATGGCATTGAAATATAGAATTTCACATAATTATAAAAACAAGTTGTACATTGAATCAATCAAACCAACGTGGAACATTTTTAAGGTGATATTAAATGTTGTATACTAAAAATTCACATCAAATTATCATTAAAAAATGATTACTATAATATTATCACATACAACATAGCATGGTGACCTATTGCAAGTGCTCTATCATGATGAAGAAAATTGGTCACTCTAATATTATGATGTAACTTGACATGTTGATTGGGAACATACTTTATAAGGAAATATCACATCCCACCATAACAATCAAATTTGAGTTATACTCTTCTAGTGAAAACATATATAATTGCTTCCCTACGAGGTTTAGAAAGGTGAAAAGAAGTTTTGACTACACAAAGAAGCTTTGCTTGACTCACTTGATTCAAGTTTGAATGACACCCTACCAAGAAAATAAAATTTGGGTTCTCCTCTTCAAGCGAAGGCAACTAGAAAGTCTTCCCTATGAAGTTTAGATGGGGGAAAAGAAGCTTTGAATGAGTAAAAACAATTTGTTTTAGTGGGAGAGATTAGGCGAGAAATAACTACTTAGCCCTCGAAGTTGGACAAGTTCAAAATTGTCATTTATAAGTTTTTCCTTCTTAATTATTTAAGAGCAATGTTAGTGTGTGCTTACAATCTAACTTGTAACTATTTTCAAAAAACAAGGGTGCATTTTGCCACTTGATTGATATAACATACCTAAAAGTTAACACCAAGGCAAATGCAAAAGCACATAGCTATATATTGATTGATAGGAACATTACAAACAATAAATAAAAGTTAAAAAAAAACAATTAATTTAATATCTATACATTCAACATAACATAAATTCATCCATATCATTGACACATGTTCTGATGTAACCAAAATAAGAGATGTCAACTCAGTAAATTAGTGATCCTCATATGATCAAATGTGGAATACATGTGTGTGTGTATATGGAATTCATTATATAGAAAGCGATGGTTGTGAAAATTACTTGGCTACATCTTAAAGTCTACAATTCTACCATTTTTCCCATTGGCATCTTCTAACTTGGGCTCTAGAGGCATTACACATTCTAAAATGGAGGAAACAATAATGCAATGAAAAATCCCCCATCTAGTAATCTTGATTCTAGATTTCTAGTGAGAGAAAGAAGGAATGAATTGCTATCCTACCACACCTTTGCCTCCAAGCCACATCAATATAGCAGCATTGCATTGACTCCACTAGCATGTCTATTACTTTTAGCACCATTGTATTTATTCGACTAACATGTCTATTACATTTTTTTGAATAGATATTGTTTTCATATTTATGTACCCAACAAAATTTCAAATAGATTATTGTATTTTGAACTTGTGCATTTTAATTTTACACCATTCTAACCGCAAAAATTTTAAAAATAAAACATTTCTATTTTTATACCTTATGATGGTGTTTTTTGCATTTTTAGAAATTATTACTCTCACATCTAAATATAAGTTTGAGTGTTTTTCTTTTTCCTCTAATTCTAATCACAATAAAAATCCATAAATAATGTCCATGATCCTCCAAACATAATTTACCTTAATTTTCCATATAATACATAACAACCTAGAAAGAAAACTTTTTCATTACCTAAAAAATTTCTCACACAATTATATAATTTCAAACTTCTCTCCATAACTACCTCTTCATTCGGCATTGCACGAAATATCTTTTCCATGCAATGTTGTACTTTTCGCTTAGAATTTGAAAACACATGCAAGACCATATAAATACTACTAACCAATAAAGAAAGCAAATTTTTATTAAAATATAAAATACATAAAATTAAAGTAAGCATAAGTTTCTACATGTTTTTTACATCTTTAGAAACCTTACTAATTTTGGATCTTTATTTGCCAATTTCATATTCATGCGTTCACATGGTTATTATTATAATGTTCGAATTATTTTACATAGTTAAAACGAATACGGAGAAATTATATGCAGAAGTATCGTTTGTTATCGGCTGGGTAGAATTAATAAATTTAAATCAGAAAAAAATAAAAATAAAACAAAAACTTGTCATCATGAATATCAACCTAATCAATTAATATAAATCTATAAATCCATTTTCATTTGTAAGATAAATGAACATGATACAGCCAATGCTCAGCCGGCCCATATAATAGAAGAGGTGCCCGGTCCTTGATAGCTTGAGTGTTATTCTCCTTCAATTCTATGGATAACAGAATCAACAGCGTTGGAAGAAACGGGAAGCGAGCAATGCCATCTCAGGAATAGTAATATAGGGCACAGCCAGATATGAGCAACCTGTTGCAGAATGCAACATTTCGGCACAACACGTGGCTTTATGGCTCAATGTTGATTGCATTTTGGTTGTGGGTGACTCTTTTTCTACGATCAGATGGATTTAGGATAGCAATACTTACAGATCGTCTCACTTTTCCACTGGATGCAGCTGATTTCGGGGCTAGAGCCCTTTTTTCCGGAGAATCTCCTTGTAACATGTGTTTTTTTTTTTAATCTTCTACATTATGTCTCATTAACTAAACTCAACTATTTCAACTCCCTGTACATACTCTGTTTCCATGTTTTTTTAATCTTCTACATTATGCCTCATTAACTAAACTCAACTATTTCAACTCCCTGTACATACTCTGTTTCCATATGGGGCCACAAGGTGGCAGACTTAACATTGCATTAACAATATTTTCAACACGGGTATTTGCTTTGTAATTTGAACAAGATCTTTAGGATATTCTTAACATGGATATTTGCTCTGTAGTTTGAACAAGATCATTGACCAGGTATAACCTTTCCCATTAATGAAAATGTTAACAGTTGTTTTCTCGGGAAAAACATATGCATAAATCTCTGCAATTCAACCATTTTCATTACAGTTGTTTTCTCGGGAAAAACATATGCATAAATCTCTGCAATTCAACCAAACCGCAATAAGTTATTCCAAATAATTATAAAACCGTATATTCTACTAAACTTGAACACAAGTACATTTCTTCGAACGACATTGATTAGTGAATCAAACGATACAGTAAATTCAGATATCAAGCTTATTTCACAAAAATTGCAGAGTGATTTACCACAATAATATATGGAGAGAACTATATAATTGGAGCTCTTCTGCTAGGGTGTGTATACTATTTTTTATGTTGCCATATGCCCCTCCTGGAACAACGTATTCATTCATCGGTCTCAAATGCTAGGAGAACAGCTGCATATTGACATTGATTCCCAATCTCTTTAGCCTCCAGTTCCACTCCCATTGCCTGCTAAACTATTCAGTGGTGCTTCCATATGGAATGACAATTCGTTATCTTAAATTTATGTCTGTCTCTTCCCTCTTTATCCCGTCATTCATGTACCTTTGCTCAGATAACGACTTGCGGAAATTCGCTTGGAACGGTTTCGACTCTGACAGGCACTTGTAAACAGAGAAAGAATTAAAGGTGGATAGTGGAAGCGAACGGTTTCGACTCTGACAGACAACTGTAAACGTAGAAAGAATGAAATGTGGATAGTGGAAGGTGTTGAATGCATGTTCTATTCACATTGATATGCAGAAACAACAGTGGCTTCTTGGAAATGGTCAGGGGTGTGTGAAGTTGGGAGTTTCTGGTAATTTCAAACAAAAGACAAAGAGAAAATGCTTTGTTTTTGACCCAGAGAATAATACTTTGTTTTAACACAGAGAATAGAGTTTCACACACCAAAATAAACTTGTATTCATTAATCAAAACAATGGCCTGATACAAATTTCTTCCTCTCTCATAGGGATTACAACCATAGACTACTTCAAATGCACTTCCAAAAACCTTCACTCTCTCTCCAAAAAAAATACTATGTCTTTGCATACAAACTTTTACACTGTTGTGTAAAAATATTTTACATTTCTTTTACATTTACTGTTGTAAAAGAAATTCGTTACATATGCTCTGTTGCTTTCTTCACATTACATTTTTCGACCAACAAAAAAAAACTTTGATGTATTTACGCTGCTTCGTATATTACATACTATGTTCAATGAACAAAAGACATTACATTCGCACTTTGTTGGGAATTCCCTTTCTCCGGTGCTGCATGCTTACATTTTTTTCATAACACAATGAACAATAAAAATATTACATATACCACCACCAAAAAATATTGCTTTCACATTTTCACTTTCCATACTGCCGTAAAAATAAAAGACATTAAAATTTTAAAACTTTACCAATATTTTACGAACACAATTAATTTCATTAATGTTTTCCTAGCGGTCAAACAAAACTTCAAGCAAGCCCCATGTGCTGGACTGTACGCAGCTTTGGCTTCAATCAACGGTGGACATTCATCATCTCAATCGAACGGCTATCGCTTGAACAAAACAAACGAACATTACGTTTCGGGAAAATGGCTGCTTTGAAAACTGCCCGCGGACACGTGTTAAACAATGTACTGTATTGTTGCCCTCCGGAGAAAAACCATCTTTCAATGAAAAGCGGTGCGATAAGGTCGGGCGGTTTTGCTGGAAATAAATGTTGTCGTTGTTCAACTATACCCGCAGTTGAAATTACCATTTCAACACTCCCCTTTAATTTCAATTGCTGGGTTATGAGTCATACCCAGACATTTCCTCAAAATTTCAAAACTTTTCTGGTCCAATGGCTTTGTCAGAATGTCTGCTACTTGCTTTTGAGTCCTGCAATGTTGTAAAACAATTTCTCCATTGTTTACCAATTCTCTGATGTAATGAAACCTTGTGTCAATGTGTTTCGTTCTCTTATGAAACACGAAATTCTTGGATAATGGAATAGCTGAGCTATTGTCACAAAAAATCACAGTTGATTTTAATTGCTCTTGGCATAAGCACATTAACATCCTTCTCATCCAAACTGCGTGACATGTTGTTGCTGTAGCTGCCACATATTTTGCCTCTGCTGTAGACAACACTACAGTAGGTTGTTTTTTAGAAGCCCATGAAATAGCTCCTGAACCCATGTGAAAAACATAACCGGATGTACTTTTCCGATCATCTACACTTCCAGCCCAATCACTATCAGTGTATCCAATTAAATCTAAACATTTTGAAGTAGTATGTAAAATGTCAAATTGTTTAGTACCTTTAACATACCTCAGAATCATTTCTGCTGCCTGCCAATGTGCTTCTTTTGCCCTCTCCATGAATCTGGAAATCAAACTAACATCATTCATTATATTCAGCCTAGTTGTAGTGAAGTACATGAGGCTGCCAACTATGCTCTTGTACAAACTAGGATCAAAATCCTTGCTGATGTCCTCTTTGCTGAGTTTTAATTCCATCACCGTGGGAGTGATAACTACTTTGCTCTCCTGCATATTGAATCTTTTCAACACTTCATTAACATATTTCACTTGTGAGATAAAAATCCCATTTTCACTTTGTTCCACTTATATTCCTAAGAAGTATCTCAGCAAACCCATGTTAGTCATCTCAAATTCCTCTTTCATGACTACTTTGAAATTCTCAATAAGATAATCATCATTACCTGTGAAAATAACATCATCAACATATAACACAATAATTAGAATTTTACCATCTTTTTCTTTGATGTAGAGGGTGGGTTCTCCCTCACACTTTTGAAATCCATTTTCTAGTAGATAGGAATCTATCATACTGTACCACACTCTTGGTGCTTGCTTCAGCCCATAAAGAGCTTTCTTCAATCTGAACACTTTGTGCTCTTGGCCTTTCTTTTCATAGCCTGGAGGTTGTTCAATGTAGACCTCTTCCATTAACATTCCATTTAGGAATGCTGACTTCACGTCTATTTGGTAAATTTTCCACTTGTTTTGTGCTGCTATGGACAACACTGCTCTCACGGTTTCCATTCTAGCAACTGGTGCGAAAGTTTCCTCATAGTCTCTCCCATACTGTTGTTTATATCTTTTGACAACAAATCTTGCCTTGTGCCTTTCTATTTTGCCGTCAGCATTACTCTTGGTCTTGTAAACCCATTTAACTCCAATGACTTCTTTTCCTTTTGGTAATTCAACTAAATCCCATGTTTTGTTTCTTTCTATGGCATTGATATCCTCATCCATAGCTTCTATCCATTTCCTATCCTTAATTGCTTCTTTGAAATGAACAGGGTCATCAACGTGACAATACAAAGAAAACAAAGAGTTCATATATTCATTTGCTGTCTCTTGATCATAAATGTCACTTAAATTTCTGAACTTCTTACCTCGTTCATTTGGTGTACAAGTGCTTGGAGAAGCACTTGAATTTCCTCCTTGTGGTGTGCTTGGAGAAGCACTTTCATTTCTCCTCAAGGGTGTCTCTCGTTGCCCTTATGTTGGCGCTGCTGTTTGGGGATGTATTTCAGTCATCTCCTCATCATCTTCATCATGTGACATAGAGTTTTTAACATTCACTGTTTTCTCTATGCTTCCATCCCAAGCTTCCTCCTCAATGAACTGAACATCTCTACTCACAAAAAACTTCTTGGTGGATGGGTTATACAACCTGTAAGCTTT
>APFE030308625.1:54547-104694 GCA_000404065.3 Pinus taeda | reverse complement strand
TGCCTTGAGAAAAGCGATAAGAGGAATATCCAATTCAACCTTAGTAGATTTGATATCATGCATTATAGACTTTACTTTAGATGCAAGAGCAAGAGGATCATTATTTTGCAGTTCAAGAGTGAAGAGTTTAATCATGACTTGAACAACTTCAAGTGCAAAATGTGAGTCATTGAGTTCTTTCAGCTTTTTTAAGGCTTCAAAGGCAGTTGAATATGACAAAATATGGTGACTCACCTTTTCGTTTACAGTTGCTGCGATTAATGCATAAGCTTTGTTGTTCTTGTTTTCCCAAATGACGAGCTCTTTGTCTAAGGTAGGTTGTACTAGGTCATTGTCTCCTTCTCCGACACACACTCCTTTCCACAACTCATTGAAAATGAGGGTGTGTTTTATCATCCGAGACCATTCAGGATAGTTCTCCTAGCATTTCATGGTAATTATTAGCGTTGTCCTGGTAGCTTGCTCCACGTATTAGGTGGTAGCTTGAAACGTTCCTCTACTCTCTGGTGGCCTATGCGTGGCTTCATTGATTATTGCAAGAAACCGAGCAGCTACCAAACTGCTCCACCCCTATGTCAGGCAGAGGAGCGTTTGCAATGTCAGATGCAGGTCTGTATAAAAAGAATATGGCAGACAGGCAGAGGAGTTACAAGGATCATGAGAGCTAAAAAAGGAGCTGGCTCTGATACCATGTCAGGCCAGGCAGTAACTCCATTAGGCAAAAAAATTGATTCATATTATTCATTCAATTCAGTAAGTCTGTTATATACGTGAGGGAGAGACTATTCAGTTCATCTCCTGATGACTATTCACATTTCTCATTTATTTATTTACATATATTTACCCAATCACAAGGATTAGGTGTCGACAGTTACACCACAAGACCGAGGACCATTAGGGAATTGTTGCACTAGAATACTGAGGTAAAACATCACAAACCCATAGGAGGGAATGATCATCATATCACTAGTAATTTATTACAGGTCCTGGTGTGCATTTATTTGAGGCACACAAACCCTGCCTTTTACCATATGCAATCCATACAATTTGGAATATTATTAAACAACATAAATATGTATGTGAAACAATAAAAATTTTAATTGTATTAATGTTTCTTATAAGTAAATAAATGTGGAATAGTATAGTGGTGGTTGGAAATTGAAATAGTAGTATTCAGAGGTGCGATCAAGGCTTTAGGGTTCAACAAAGAGTGTGGCATAGGGTAACAAGCACCCATGGAAGTACAGGGAGGAGGGAACTCCACTTCCTCCTACAATAACATGGTTGCAAGCAGTGGTAGAGTAGGGAATAAGAACAAGCCTCCACAACCTTTGGAGATCAAGACAAAAAACACAGAAACTAAGAAGGCAGAAGGTAGCAGAACCCATGTAGAACAAGGGATCCACAAATAGAACCGATAGGAGGAGAAAGTGGAAGATAGAGGTCAGGATATAGGAAATAGAACCAAGATGGGGCCCTGTAAACCCAAGACCATAACTAAACCGTGAGTTATTTTAAATGATCCAGCTCTGCAAGAGCACATGGATCACATGGCAAACTATGCCATCATATGCAAATTTATGGGTATTTGGCCGTCAAAGAAAGCATTGTACACTTGGATAAAATACAACTAGAAACCAAAGGGGGAGTTAAATATACATCTTGGATCCAAGGGTTTTTTTACAGTGGCATTCACGAACATGGAGGATAAAGATAGGATTTTTGATGGAAGACCATACTTCTTTGTAGCTGCTGGACTCTATATGCGGCCATGGATGATGAACTTTGTGCCAAAATGAGAAACCTTCACTTCGATACTGGTATGGATTAGACTCTACTCCTTACCTTTAGGTTACTAGATGCTAGAATCTTTAAAAGCTATAGGCAATAATTAGGCCATTTCTTAAATATTTTAGAGGAAACTCTACGAGGAAAATATACCTCCTATGCTCAGATCTATGTGGAGATGGATCTATCAGGAACCCTTCCAAATGAGGTCATTCTAGAAGTCTATGACAAGGAATGGGTTCAAACAGCTGACTATGAACATATCCCGTTTAGATGTCACAAATGTCATGAACATGGGCACCTATCTAGAGACTATCGTCTTAATAGAAGGGAGGAAGATCTAAACACCAGTAAAAGGAAAGATCAGACAGGTTTCACCAAAGTTGGAGGAAAAGGAAAAGGATGGGGAAGGAATACACAAAAGAACCCTACTAAGAAGGATAAAAAACAAGAGAGCACAACCGTTTTGAGATCTTAGGGGAAGAAAATGTAGATGGAGGGATCAAAAGAGGACAGGGAATCAGACAACAAGGGGGAAAGGAAAAGAGACTAGCATGGAGTTCATTTAGGAAAAGAATGAACACATGACGGACCCTTTGAGTAACATGGAAATAGAAAAAGACCATGATACGACTCAAAGTGAAAGTGGCACAGAGGACCAAGACTTACAGGAGATCCTGGAAAGGGAAAACCTAGAGCTGGAAAAGTTTCTTGAACAAGGAGGAAACTTGGGAATAATCTCCATACCTCAGGAAGATGTTGACAAGGTATAATAGCTATTACTTACCAAGTCACATCAAACAACTACAAGATTCAAAAGAGGACATGATAACTAGGAAAATAAAAGGGACTTCCAGAATAGGATTAATAACAGGAAAATTAGCAAAACACCCAGAAAAGAGGAGGGGAAGAAAAAGATAGAAAGAAATACTGTTGGAGTGTGGCAAACTCATGATTGACTCAGGAAGGATAATAGACCTTTCCAGTTACTCCTTTAAGTCCCCACCTTAATGAAAATCACAACCTGGAACATTAGAGGACTAGGGAGTAGGAGAAAACAGAGGAATCTAGGTAACAGAATCAAAGAGAAAAAACCTAACATAGTATTCATATAGGAAACAAAATGCTCAGTGGAGAAGATCAGAGAAAAACATAGCAAATGGTTAAATAGATATGAATACCTTGAAGTTAAAGCAAATAAATCTGCTGGTGGCATTCTCACTCTATGGGATCCACATAAATTTGGTGTGATTGATGCAGAGGCTTCCAGACATCACCTCTCTTTGATTTTCCAACCGGTGGGTGATAGGCAATGTTACATGATCACCGATGTCTATGGTCCTTAGCCAATGGAGGACAAACTTTGACTCCTCACCACTCTAGAGGATATGAAGAAAAGATACCCAACACTACCCTAGATTCTAGGAGGTGATTTTAACATGACAAAATCACTCACGGAGAAGAAATGAGGTACCAGAACTCTTGGTAGGGATTCAGTTGCCTTCAAGAACTTCATCAACAATATGAAATTGGTTGACATGGAAACCAACAATGGAATCTTCACTTGGAATAACAAAAGTGGTGACCCTACCCAAGTAGCCTCAAAATTAGACAGATTCATTATCTCAAAGGAACTTCTTCTCATGGGAAGTAGCCTAAATGCGCTCATCCTACCTTTTGGAGTATCAGATCGCTAGCCTATCCAATTGGAAGCTTCTCTATTTGGTAAACCAAGGAACTCCCCATTCAGGTTTGAGAATGCTTGGCTCACACACTCAAATTTCCTCACAAACATTGAAAAATGGTGGAAGGAAGAGCTACCCCTTCAAGGTACAAAGATGTTCCTTATACATAGTAGGCTCAAGCACATTAAAGGCAGGCTCAAAGAGTGGAATAAAAATGAATTTGGAAATATCTTCAAAGCGAAAGGAGATGTGGTACAAAAACTAAAGGTAATAGACCAAATTCTTGTCACAGAAGGCTATACAGATGAAAGGAAAGAGATGGCAGAGTCACTCCAGCATGATTGGGAAAACAGATGTCTACAAAAGGAAATATTCTGGAGACAGAAATCCAGAGTAAAATGGATTAAGGAAGGGGAGAGAAACACCAAATTCTTCCACAAATCCACCATAGCACACAGAAACAACAACAAAATTGTGAAACTCACAGATACACATGGAATAGAAAGAAACACTCATGAAGAGATGGAAGAGGTTATAGTCCAACATTTTTAGAGAGTTGCAGAGGAAACCACAGAAGATAGATATCAGTTTATGAAAATATTTACTCAATACACTCCTAAATTGGTTTCTAGAGAGGACAATTACAATCTCAACAAACCAGTAACAGAGGAAGAGATTAAGGAAGTCATTATAGAGATGCACAATTGGAAAGCACCAGGCCTGATTGGCTTCAATGTGGACTTTCTCAAAGCTTGTTGGAGGAGAGTAAAACAAGATATTTTGGAGGTTGTGGAAGACTCTCAGAGATTTAAGATGGTCTTGAAGGCAATCAATGAATCTTTAATAGCCTTAACCCCTAAACAGGAAAGGGTCACGTCTCCAGATAGATTTAGACCTATAACTTTATGTAATGTGGTGTATAAAATAATATCCAAAGTAATTTCCAACCATCTCAAACCACTCCTCCTTACGCTACTGTCAAAGGAGCAAACGAGCTATGTGGAAGGAAGACAAATTCTTAATAACATAATTCAAGCACATGAAGTGGTTGATTCACTCAATACTAATAACAAGGAAAGGATGATAATTCAGCTGGACATAGCAAAGCCCTATGATAAACTTAGTTGGTCATACATAAGACCAGTTCTAAAAGCCTATGGCTTTGATCATAATTGGATCAAGTGGGTCATGGTGCTAGTTACCACTGCCAGCTGTTCAATTCTTCTCAATGGCTTTCCCTCCAAAACCTTCAAGCCTACGAGAGGACTCAGGCAAGGGGATCCCCTCTCTCCTTTCCTTTTCATTCTAATGATGGAAGGGTTAGGAAGAGCAATCAAAGTTGCTTAGGAGGAAGGAAGAATTCAGGGTCTGAGACTCACTCAAGGCGGGGACACAGTGACACATCAACTATCTGTAGATGACACTAAGCTTCAAGGCACACCCATAGTCAAGGAAGCCAGAGAATTTAAGTAGATTCTGAGTGTGTTTGCCATGGTAGCAGGCACAGAGGTAAGTCTCACTATATCAAAGAATTTCTTTTTCAACACAGAGATTTTGATTCAAAGAAATATTTCTAGGATTTTGGGCTTTCAAAGAGAGTCATTGCCTGCGAAGTACCTGGGGGTTCCCCTCACTGACAAACCATTACATAAGGAAATCTGGGAGCTTGTTTTAAATAAGCTAAAATATAAGATTATCAAATGGACAAATAGAGCCCTAAATCTAGTAGGGAGGTTGATTCTAGCTAAGGCTTTCCTCCAAAGTATCCTTATCTATATGCTATCAGCCATTCTGGCACCAATTGGTGTAATTACTAATATAAGAAACATTCAAAGAGACTTTCTCTGGGGGAAAGGTGAAGACAAGAAGAGATGGGCCCTAGTGGCATGGGACAGGGTATGCAAACTAAAATCCCATGGTGGCTTGGGTCTTCATGACCCAAGAATTCTTAACAGAGTGCTAGGAGCCAAAATCTGGTGGAGATGGCTAAAGGAAATTCAAGCCCCCTGAGAAAAACTATGGAAGCACAAGTATGCAAGAGATTGGTAGGAGAAGAACCTCATAATAATGACAGGACAAGTAAAAGGTTCTTCAATTTGGAATAGATCTTTGGAGAATAGGGCCCTAGTCCAAAATCATAGTTTCTAGGAGATCAGAAATGGAAATATTGTCTGGTTCTAGGAGGACAATTGGCAGCGGGAGGAAAATCTCCGCATTGAAGATTTAGCAAACATTCACATACATGGCATCAACAAAGGTTTAAGGAAGGTAAGGGACTATTGGGATCACTCAAGGAACAATGAAAAATGGAGAATATGGAAACTTCTAGATTACAAAGAAAGGGGCAGGTTGCAAACTCAAGTTATAGACCTTAATGGTATTTTGGAAAAGAGGCAAAGCTTAACCTCAACCTTGGAAGATCAATTAAGATGGGGAAAGAATAAGACAGGTCTCTTCACCCTTAAGGAGGCCAAAAGGATATACATAGGACTTAGCTATCCAAACACTAATAAAAAGAGGAAAGAACTCTAGGATAATCCTCATTGGATGAAAGTCAAACTTTTCAAGTGGATGGTTCTATAGGGCAAGATTCTGACATGGGACAACCTAAGCAAAATAGGCTTTGTTAGCCCCTCAAGATGTCAC
The DNA here is from genome assembly GCA_000404065.3 of Pinus taeda. Classification (NCBI taxonomy): domain Eukaryota; kingdom Viridiplantae; phylum Streptophyta; class Pinopsida; order Pinales; family Pinaceae; genus Pinus; species Pinus taeda. The sequence goes on along the minus strand of APFE030308625.1, from coordinate 98,575 downwards.
CTATGTGGACAACAAGAAGAAACCACCAATCAGCTCCTGAACAGATGCTTATTCACCACAATACTTTGGCACTGGGTTGGTGATGTCTCTGAGCAAACAGACAGAAATGTAAATGACATCATTGCTACATTGATAAATTGGAGGAAAATTTCTTTAGAGAATGAGATAATAACCTCCGCTTGGGTGCTGACCTCAAGGTTCTTAATTTGGAATGTTTGGAAGGAGTGCAATAATAGGATTTTCAAGAAAAAGGCGAGCCCGGTGAGCAACATTCTAGAGCTAATCCTTAAACAACTCAAAGAGTCTGTGCATATCCTGGGAGATGTTTATATTGGAAAACTCATAGGACAAAGAGATACCAGAATCCTAGGAATTTTATAGATTAAGATCCATCTCCCTCAGTGTTCTATGCAGATCAACAAGAACACGTATGTTGGAAAAGCTTCCTGGCATCCCCCTTCTCATGGTTTTTTAAAATTTAACATTGATGGGGCCTCTAAAGGAAATCCGAGTGAAGCAGATTATGGAGGGGTCTTGAGGGATGAGGAAGGAAACATTCTGGTCATCTTCCATAGTTATCTAGGAAAAGCAACCAACAATATCGCTGAGCTCATGGTGATGGAACTATGCTTGGAAATACTACTCAAGCACAACCTTCACAATGTCATCATTGAGGCTGACTTGAAAATAGTCATAAATTCGGTGAAGAGGGTTAATGCTGGCACTACACCTGAAAAAATCTCAGGTCACTGATGGATTCTACAAGGTTACCAAAGAATCCAATCACACCTAAGGGTGTTAGGAACTCTTAGGCTGGTGCATGTCCACAAGGAAGCCAACAAAGTTACAGACTGGCTTGCCAATGAGGGGGTTTGAAACAAACATATCGACTTGTGATGCTGGTGGGAGGAGGTAACGCATGATAGGATGAAGAAGGAATGCTCATCCCAAGCCCTCAGTGATAGGGAACAGTTTCAGGAAAATTCAAGAGACAGAATCTTATCTCATGTCAACGATGAATAAGTTCACTCCAGACAATCTTTCAGAGGATTTTCACTGTTGGTTTTCCAAGGGTGCTTCTAGAAACAAAGGAAGAAATCAAGACAGTAGTTATCTGCTCATAGGACAAGGGATTCCAAGTGACATTCCATGTAGGATGCCATCCTTCTGGCCTAGTTTTTCCTCGTACAAGATGGCGGAGGTCAATGGATGATATTACCGAGGTCAAAAACTGCTTGAGATAGACCACTTGCTACGAGTGTCATCTGCGGTTTTCTCATATGAAAAGTTATGCCATTCAGCTTATGACACATGGAGGGAGGAGAATATGGTTTATTACCTTCTTTGTTGGGTTTTACACGAGCAGTTATGAGGTCTGATTTGTTTTGTGGTTGTCAGATCTGAAGAAGGCAGATCTACGGCCACATTTTGGTGTGGATGTTAGTGGGCCCAACAAGACAAAATCACCAGTGGTTTACCACCCACATCGGGTGCTATCTGAACCAAAGTTGGTTTTTTCCAAAAGAAAGTGATTCAACTTAGGAGGAGACACGTGGTGGAGGTTGGGAAAAGTAAACTTCTTTCATCGCACATTATTCTATGGACTTTTAAGACGCGTGATATGGACACCAGCCATTGGATCTAAAGTTTCAGATCAATAGTCAGCGTTGATCATGCTACTTGGGGTTTTACCATAGGATTAGCCTCCGCATGGGTTCTTTTTTTATCGCTGAATCGCTAGGATTCAGATCTTCGGTTGGTTTTGGGGAACGAACTTTGTTTCCACCTGCCTGCTTTTGGTTCTAGGGTAGTCCCGACTTGGTTCCTGTTTTTGTTTTGGAGGTTTTGTCGGATCTTGGAGTTTTTTCACTCTCCATTTGTGGGAGTCTGAACCTCTGTGTTTTCACTCTTTCTTTATGGGAGTTCGTTGTATCCTGTGTAAAATCTGTATTTTTTTCCTAAGTGAATAGAAGGACCATCTCTTGCTTTAGCAAAATAAATTTAAGTAAATAAATGCTCTCCAAGTTGAATCATTCAATTTGACCTTGAAATGAGGGTTGGGCATGCATTATTCTAAAGCATACCAAATTTCATTGCTTCACTAAAATGCATGCCCCATCTTCATTTATTAGCCAATCTCATTGATTCAAATTGTATATTATGTATTTTACTATTTTACACAAATTTTCATTGTTATATATTTAGTTTGAACTTAAACATTTATACTTTATATTTCATACAATGTTCTAAGTTTTGTTTCGGCTTGCCTTATGTGGAGGATTCATATAAGTGTGTAACATAATTATGCAGGATATTTGTCAAACATGATGCAAGGTTATATCTTAAGGTTGGGTATTTCCCAATAATGTCCCATTTCAAATTTCGCTACCAAGAGTGGAATTGGTTTGGCTCAGGAGTGCATATTTGTTCCAATTTGAACATTGGTAGATATGATGAATTCCAACATTGGTAGACTTGGATAAAGGAGAGAATATTTTAGTTTCAAATGGTTTCTTATACTATATTCCACCTCGCTATACACCTAGTTTAAATGAATGTTTTATTTACACTTGTGCACAATTTTTAAGTGTCTTGGTCAAAATTCAAAACTAATTACTTAACTTCTTGAGTTGTTCTGTCAAGAGCAGAGTGCAAATGTACAAAACTGGGGTTATAAAAATGCATGCCAATCACTGTGCATATGTCATTAATTGGAAATAATCCTATGGGGCTGAAGGAAGATGCATCTTTGATAAAAATATCTTTCACATTCCTCGGATTCTTTGTCTGATTTTTGCAATTTATTTGTCAAAATGACAATTTCTCAGTTTTTAAACCAGCTTTACCCAACACAGAGAAATGCCCTCCATACCCTCATTCTTTCCTCTTTCTAAGTGATTACAATTGCAAATGGTGTTTTCTACTATTTTCCATCTCACTATACACCTGGTTTTAACGAATGGTTTATTTATAGATATGCACAATTTGTATGTCTCTTGGTCAAAATTCAAAATTAATGACTTAAATGCTTGAATTGTTCTATCAAGAATAAAGTGTAAATGTACAAAACTGTGCTTAGAAAAATGCTCGCCTAATATTGTACAACTGTCATTAATTTGAAATAATCCTATGGGGATGAAGTCATATGTGTTTTTGACAAAATCCTCTTTCACAGGCCTCAAATTCTATGTCAGTTTCTTGCAATTGAGTTGACAAAATAACAATTTCTCAGTTCTTAAACTAGTTTAACCCATCTCAGAAAAATGCCTCCCATACCCTCATTCTTCCTTGTTTCTAAGTGTTCTTAGTTGAAAATGGTGTGATCTATTATTTTCCACCTCACTATAAACTTGGTTGGAATGAATGATTTATTTAAACTTGTGCATAAATTGTAAGTCTCTTGGTCAAAATTTAAAACTAATGACTTCAGTTCTTGAATTGTTATGCGATGAATAAGGTGTAAGTGTACAAAAATGGGATTAGAAAAATGCCCACCCAAGACTGTAGAAATGTCATTAATTTAAAATAATCCTATGAGGTTGAAGACAAATACAATTGTGACAAAAAAACTCTTTCATATCCCTCAAATGTTATGTCAGTGTCTTACAATTGATTTGACAAAATGACAATTTCTCATTTTTTAAACCAGTTTTACCCAACTTAGAAAATACCCACCATAACCTAATTTGTCCTTCTTTCTGAGTGATTTTAGTTGTAAATGGTTTCTTCTACTATCTTCCACCGAACTGTAGGCTTGGTTTAAATGAATGATTTATTTACACTTCTGCACAATTTGTAAGTCTCTCGGTCAAAATTCAAAACTAATGACTTATTTTCTTGAATTATTTTTTAAGAACAAAGTGAAAACATAAAAAATTGGGCTTAGAAAAATTCCTATTGAAGACTATATATGTGCTGTTTTCTACTATTTTTCACCTCACTATACACCTTGTTTTTCAATTTGCGCTAAAAGGGTGCATCTTGAGCAAAAACACCTAAAGTAACTTATCTTGTATTCATGAGATGTCCCCTTATTTAAAGAAAAAGGAAAGATAAGCTTCCTATGAAAATGATTATAGTATTTTTTTGGGGGAATGGGATAGGTACACAAATTGGGAAATAACATTCCTTTCTTGATATTGCAAAGATATACAAGATTTGATTTTGGAAACTAACTTATTCTTCCTCAACTACGTCAATTGTAGGATATTCAGAATTTACTAGAGACCAAAATAGACCTAGCATTTTAGAAATTGACTCTTCAGACACAAAAAATAAAACCCTAGAATTCTTTGCAGACAATACAAACCTAGCATCTGGTGAATAATTACTGGAATGCATGAATGAATCATTTAAATATGAATTCTCTCTAATTTGACTTTGTAAGACCTTTTCATTATATGAATAAGAGAAAACCATACGTTTCTTATTGATTACATAAAAAATACATTGTTTGCATTAAAAAAGCATTATAAGAAAATAACATTTTTAGATTAAACATTGGAATATATTTATAGTAATAACTTATACAAATATTGTTGTTATGGAACTCTAGACTGCTTGGGAGGTTTCTGAAAGGCCCCCATTTCATAAGAATCTAATGCAGTACAATCACTCCTTCCTTTTGTAGAAGCCATTGTTTCTTAGGAAGTTGCAACTATTGCTTGTAATTTATCTTTCAATCCTTCACTCTGTTTTTATATTGTACCAAGTGACTTTACAATTTGCATTTTTATGCAGTGTGCTTCTTCAAAGACTCCACATACTTCTTATATTTCTCAGAGAATTATTTTTCCTTTTCTTGAATATTATCCTTTGCATGTATCAACTCACCTTTAACTTGACTCAATTTAGCCTTTAAATCTCATTGATTTGAAATCTACAAAATTGGAAGTGCAAGAGCTATGGGCCTTTTCTGCAAAGCATGAATATGGGATTTCAAATATTATATCTTACTTTTTCATACCAATTCTGTTTTAGTTTTCTTTTCCAATAACATTATTTTAATCTTGTTAATCTACTCTTCCTTCGCAGTTAACTCATTGATGAGTGATTCCTTCATTGTTGACATGTCAAACACATCATAGCATCCATTAATGCAACAACTTTATACAATGAGATATTAACTCTATATATAATAAACTTTATGTTTTAACTTTTATATAATAATCTTATAGCCAATATTCAATCTATGAAGAGTGCGCTTTTAACAATTTTTACTATTGTGGGACATTTGGTGTAAAATGCAAGCCATAAACATACAAATGCATGCAGAGATTTGACAATAATATTTAAATGAATGATTTATTTATACTCGATCACAATTTTTAAGTCTCTTAGTTAAAATAGAAAACTAATGACTTAACTCTTTAAATAGATGTATTTGTGACAAAAAACTCTTTCATGTTCCTCGGATTCTATGTCTATTTCTTGCTACTAATTCGACAAAATGACAAATCTTTCAACTTTTAACCCAGTTTTACCCATCTTATACAAATTCCCATCATACCCTAATTCTTCCTTCATTATGAGCGATTTAAGTTGGAAATGGTGTTTTCTACTATTTTCCACCTCACTAGAAACTTGGGTTTTCAATCTAGGCTAGAAAGGAGTTTGTTGAGTAAAAACACCTAAGGGTTGCCATGTATTCATAACATGTCCCCTTAGTTTAATAGAAATGCAATACATCCCCTGTTATGAAATGACTATAGTAAATGGATATGCTAATGGGATAGGTACACATATTGGGAGAGAACATTCCTCTATTGGATTTGTATAACCTTCTCTCATCTACTTACAACAGATGAATTAAAAGTGCACTTTTATCAATTTGTACTATGATGGGACTTTGGTTTAATATGCAAGTCATAAACATAAAAATTCACACAAATATTTTCCACTAATATTGTAATGAATGACTTATTTACACTTGCGCACAATTTGTAATTCTCTTGGTCAAAATTCAAAACTAGTGACTTAAGTTCTTGAATTGTTATGAAAAGAACATAGTGCAAATGTACAAATAGGTGGTTATAAAAATTCCTTCCAAAGAATGTACATATGTCATTAATTATAAATAATCCCATGGGGTTAAATACAAATGCATTTGTGACAAAAACCTCTTTCACATTCCTCATATTATTTTTTAGTTTATTTTAATTCATTTGACAAATTTGACAATTTCTCAGTTTTTAAACAAATTCTAAACAAATAAAAAAAATGCCCACCATACCCTAATTCTTCTTTCTTTTAGAGTGATTTTAGTTGCAAACTATGTATTCTACTATTTTCCACCTCACTATACACTTGGTTTGAATGAATGAAATAATTTTACTTGTCAACATTTAAACTTTGAAAAGGACATGTTACAAAAAAAAGTGGACCGAACTTATTTTTTGGATGGAGAACGAGATATCAATAGTTGACTTTCAATAAGTTAGTTGGATCTTGTCCTATTTATCTGTTAATTTTCATTTTTTACAACATAGAGTAGAGGAAACATACCTTTTTCTACCATATTTATCCAATGAAAAATTTTGTACATTCTAATTGTAAAATTGGTTGGGAGTGGTCAAAACGTGATAGGATAAATGGCATCCTCCTAGGATAAACGATGGAAATTTTCCCACCATAATGATGGAATGGAAAAAAATAAAAAGTATTAATTGGATTAACGTTACCTATGAGTAAAAAAATACCCTGCACGCTGAATAATTCAATTTGGACCTAAAATGAAGGTTGGGCTAGCATTTTTGTAAAGCAAGGCAAAATTGCCTTACTTCACTAAAATGTGCACATGGGCTTCATCTATTGGAAAATCTAATTGATTAAATTATATACTATTTATTTAATTATTTTACACACTTTTGAATTATTATATGTTTACTTTGACCCTTAAATATTTTTTTTTTTTAGATTTCACACAACATTCCAGTTTTTGCTTCAACTTGCATTATACCAAAGTTGTGTATATGTTTTCCTTCAATTTGTTGTTTGGAAAAATAAATGTCCTTTTAACTCAGAGTAGTATTTCCAACTTTTCACATTAATTGTCAATCCAAGTATGTTTTTTTATTTCAAGGCTATTACACAAAATATATGCAAAGGAAAATGATGACTAGTGCTAATGATTGCCAAACTCAATTGTTTTAATCACACTATAAACAATTCAACACCCTTTTTGTTACAATCTCAAACCTTATTCACACTCTGAAGAAATAAACACACAATCCAGAATAAAACATCTTTTTGTCACATTTTCATTATTATTCAGAAAAGAAGAGAACTCTTGAAAACCACTCTCTCAACAAATGTTAAAACACACATTCAAATGAAATGAACACACCATCAAACCATAACAAGAATGAAAAAACTTTCACATTAACTCTCAGGCGAAATAATTTTTTCTTTAAATCGAAGCAACAAGTCTACTGTCACATTAATTATCAATATAGGTAGGCTTAACTTTAAAGGATATCATACAAACTCTATCTAATGGAAATTATAACAAGCATAATGAATCTCAAACCAAGGTTGTTGCAAAACTCACTCTCAACAAACATTCAATCCATTACACTCTTCAAAATAATAAGAAAAGAATCAAACAATCAAAAAATAAATCGTTATTACACAACCACTCTCATCAATAAAAAACACTCCTACAAGCCTTGATCACCCAATCAAATGCTTAACACACACATTCAAAGAAATTATAATCCACTCTGTAACAAGAAAGTAAATAACTCACTACTACACTAAGAGCGAACAATCTAGGACTTATGTTCTCACACCACTCAAAAAAATCTTCTGCAATCAATAACTAATAAATAAAATTGACAGTAACAACAAACATATAATTGAGAAGAATTAATACAAAAAATTATTGTATTCTATTTAACCAATGATCCCTGCTAAGAAGGAGGGCCCTTCCTCCTCAGCAAGGGTGGCTGTACTAAAAAGCATGCAAAATACTCAAGGAAAGATATGATTCCACAAGATTTTGATTTTCATTAATAAAACATCAGGATTATAGAATTTGGTTATTTCCCATTCCTTCCAATCCTATGTATTAGAGTTCCTCACCGTGGGCAGAATGCTCTCTTTTTTATATTTTTTTAATACAACTAGAAGATCATCGTGAGAATATTTATATTCTCATGTGATCTTAAAATCAAAATACATTTAGATAATTCATACAAAAATTTCCACAATAGGGGTAAATTCGTAAAAAAAATCATTTAATTACGATAACTTATAGAAAATCTTAACTAAAGATTTGTATGCTCCATGAATATCTCCTAGTAGTTGAATTGATTTTGAATTTATGTGCTCTCGATTCGGTGCATGTGAGAAAAGGACAACATGCATAAGGAAAATTGTTTTCTATCAACAACATTTCTTGGAGCCTTTTGTCCAAATTAATAATGGAAACTAAGAAGTGTAATCCCGTAACAACTTCAAGAAACCACTTAAACCAGTAACAAGCCATATTATCAATTTTTATAATAAAAACCAACTAAGGAAATAGTTCCAATGCCAAATTTAAATCATAATTAGTCTAATAATGTGACATTTAGAAAAGGACATACTTATATAAATAATGGTTGTGATAGTCGTAAAATGTGGTCTTGTTGGTCAAAAAGGGAGAAAAAGGAATAAGAAAGTGAATGTCAAAAGGTAACAATTCCATGGCCCAACATCTCCCCCTAGATTAAGCTTGTGCATGTTCTCATGCAAACCCTTGTGACTGGTTCCCAATATGCTAAGAATGTAGTTTTTAGAAATCATAAGACTTTGTAGAGTCCTCTGCTCTACCCTTGTAAACTCAAGAAAAAACCAGCTCCATTTCCCATAATTTATCAATAATGTGATGTGGGTGCTAATACTGATAAATTGGAAGCCAAAGAAGAGGAAACTTAAATCTGATTCCAATCCATCCTGGGTGACTCCTCTTAATGCAATCCACATACTAAGGAACTCTAGAAAGGGCTTGTATAAAATTTTGATGACAATAGGGATCTTCTTCCCTCATCCCTTGTCGACAAATATTCTTCCTTAACTTACTCCATTCTAATGCATTAGCTATTATCACCTGAATATTCCTAATTCATCTCTGAAAAACCAAACTCTGATATTCCATTAACAATGCTTGGGTAGTTGGAAATTTAAATAACTAATTTTGTGCCCTAGTGACAACATCAGAGGAGTCAGACTCATTTCTAATGCACAACTTTACTCGTCCCTCATTTATTGTTACAATATCATATGTAGCTTTCCAACTTACACAGTTTTGAGAAAAATATATAAAACCCTCAATTGAGCATCCCCACATAACGTGTCAATTTGAAATATCTGTCTCCAAAATAAGCAAGGCCATGCAAATATAACTCTCACAATAGATGTTGTTATGAGAAATTGGCACTCTAAAAGTTTCCAATAAATCTTGAACTTTCCTTGTATTATATGGTTGTTTCTCCTTAAGGGCTATCAATTGAAACAAAATACATTTTCCCCACAAATATAAAGGACAATATGGAGAAGGAAGTCTATAGCTTAGTGAATCATCAATAAGTTCATGCATTCCTTCTCTTGTTGTAGCAGTTGCACCTCTTCTTGCAATTCCTTTACTTGTATTATTTCTTGCTTCCTCTCTCTTTGAACCCTCACAAAATATTGAATTATTAAATTTTCATCCCATTCCTTCTTAATATTGTTGACCATATCCTCATGTTGTTTCAAAACAATAACTTCGCCTTTAGGGTAGACAACCAACTTCTTCCAATTTTCTACTTCCCTAAGCAAAAATGTTTTTCTCAATATTTATTTAGATTTTAGTTGGGTTTCTTCTAATGCTATTACAACCTTAGAATTAACAATCTCTTCTTTATCCCATTTATCCTCCTGCTACATTATCCCAACTACTAGTTCTTGATTAACAACAACGTTGTTAATAGGTTCTTATGGAGCAACAGTCAAATTAATTAAATTCAACTCTGTTTTAGATGATGGTTCTTGTGTAACAACAATGTCATAAACATGTTCTTATGGAGCAGCACATTGTTTTTCTTCCCCTTGCTCTACTTCAATTGTTGGTTCTTGTGTAATAGCAGTGTCACCAATAGGTTATTATGGAGCAATAGGTTGAATTTCTTCATTTTGTCCTCCCACTTGAACTCATACAAAGACAATAATTGATTCTACAACTCTAGCTTCCTTAAAAATTCGTTGACACCCGTCACATACTTTCATGGTTGTTTCAGTGGATGATGTTATTCATGCTATTTTTTATAACATGGGTAACCATTTTTTCTTCTTAAATTGCAATTATTCCTTAACCATAACATGGTTCTTTCTTAAATCTTAATTTTCTTTTTTTCAAATTTTCAATATGATGGACCAGGGGGTCAATCTCAGTCTTACCTAATAGAGTGGAAGCCTCTTTTTCTTCCATATATTTTTCTACTACTAGTTCTCCTTCCTTATGTCGTTCATCATAATATTCCTTAAATCATGGTGTAGTAGCAGAGGCTTCAAGCACATAGGCACCTTCCTCTACAGGCTCTTCATGTTTTCTCTTATCCTATTGTTTCTCAGGCTCCCCCGGTTCAGCTGTAACAATACAATTTTCTGGTGCTTAAGTAGTATCTTGTCTAACAACCACTCACACCCTTTTATTAGGGTTCCTTCCACTAATTGGCTTCTCCAGTCTTCTTATATTTACCCACACCTATACTAAGGAATCCTTGGTTTTCTTAGAAACCTTTATTTCTTTAGTCATATCCTTATGTACTGTTTTCTCAATACTTTCTTCTTTTGTCTCTTAGTATTATATATGGCACCCACGATATCTATTTTTCGATGATCCACTAGACACCTCCATAGGCTCCCCTGTTTGTATCCCTTTTAATTTTGAAGATGTACTAGCAGAAGCATTTATAGAGTTCCATCTCATATATTTTTGATGGCCAAGTCTAGAAAATACATCCTCCTTACTTTTCATAGGGACTACAACTGCTCTGCTCCTCGAGGGTGTAACAACCCTACTTCTAGGAGGTGTGGCTACTTTACTTGCAGGCATTGTTTCAACATTCTATTCATGCTCCTCACTTTCATCCTCCTTTGCATCTGCATGTGGTATTTCTAACAAATTAGCCCATGAACTCCCATGCTCCTATAGTGAGTGAATTATGACCAATTTTATAAGTGCATGATTGGTCAAACAAGTTTCTAGGTGTTTTTCCCCTTGTATTTCCTCTGTCATGTGTTGTAGAAACTTCAGAAAATATAAAGGGACATTTATCAACTTCCCCATCCTAAGATGTGCCATCATCTAAAAGTAATAGTTGACTATGATCCCAAAGCAACCCTCACAAGATATAAATTTAGGAATAAAGAGAGCCACATCCACCCAAGGTTGGACAAGGGATGTTCTATCAAAATCCCTACCCTTAGTTGTTAAGTCCTCTCCTTCTCACAGAAACTCAACCTTCGCTAATGGAATCACCACCTTGTTTTAAAACCATCGAGCCCCTCTCTATGGTAGCCTTGTTACTATTGAAATTACATCGTCTATAAGAAAAATTCTAAATCACTTGACTTTAGAGTACTGTTCAGTTAGGGTCTATGAAAACTCCAGAGAAAGCAACTCACAAAAACCCTTTAATTTCTGAAAATAACTCAGCCACCCTACATTTTAAAAAAAAATCTATTGCTTCCAAGTGTTTGGCGCAACCCAAATTGGCTAAATTTTGGGCAATGAATCTAAATTTTTTGGATCTTGCAGTAGAAAGGATGTTGTGGACTGTGAAGTTTACCGCGTAGCAATGCACAACAAGGTCTACACAACAAACTTACTGTGTAGTATAGGGGCTTCATGGCGAAGCCCCTCCATTTTTGTAAATGCATATAATATTATAAAATTTGAATGGTTTTGGACCATAGTCCTTTGTATTTCAGAAACCATGGTATTGGGTTCACGATAATGTAGCGATGTAATCCCTCAATGTAATAGTATGTATAGGGATTAACAATAAAGAAGGAATGAATATATATATGAATTGATCTAGATCTGTGTTTATGGTTGTATCTTTGTGATTTGTACTTCGTAGAAAGGGGTGAGTCTCCACAACTGAGTGCACGGAGGCCTAGTTCTGTAGCTTAGTATGCAGATCGTCTACAGGTTAGTGAACATAAAACCTACAACTGTGTGCATAGGTAAAGAATGGTTTGTTGTAACAAATTCTCTATTATAAGCAATAGTTCTTGTGGGCGTAGTCCAACATTGGGATGAACCACGGTAAAATTTGTGTCTTCATGTATTGATTTTCTTATTATCTACACTTTTTTTTAGTACTATGAAGTTTATAAATGTTTATGATATGTTTAAATGATGAATGTAATTCTTTGAAATAATATTTATATAGAAAAGTAATTCATGAATGTGAAGTAATGTATATAAGTGTTAGAACATAAGAAAATACAAAATTTCCACATCACATTATCCCTCAAGGTTGCATAAACCTGGTTTTGCAACCTCCCACAGTCACTTTGGGTGAGACTATGACTTGCTTGTAGGTTGTTTCAAAAAGGGCCAATGATTGAGGGTTTTTTTGGTGCATAGTAAAATCCAAACCTAGGTTAGCCCAACCTAACACAGAAAATGGTTTCATTGTTGGGACCGGGATCTATTTGAAGGACATGTCTATGTGGCATCACTTGAAGAAATAAATTCATGATTGGGTAGAAAAAAAGGAAAGAGAATTTGTAGAACAAGAAAATAGAAGCCCTCATCTATCAACTAGAAGGTGGTTGGTGGTGAGCTCTAGTATTGTAGCAATGATGTTGCAACTCCTGGGACTCCATACTTTACTTTTATCAACCCAGTAGTTCATAACAAACTTGGAAGCGACGGTGTTGTATGCACAAGTACTAGCTCTTACTGCAGGCTGTCACTTGATCAGCTGGCATAAGTTCGTTAGGAGCTTAAGCCAACTTCTATGAGTTCTCAGAAGAAGTTTTTAGTTGTGATGGAAGAAAGCTAACTCAAAGGAGGATATTCTACTTGCACAAAGAAGATGAAAACTAAAAGGAAATGCAAACCCTGGCAAACCCTAGTTTTACCCACTAACCCTACTTTTGCCAGAAAAAGAGTTGAAACTATTGAAATCGAATACATGGACTATTGTAAACATAAAATGCATGTTCTTAAGCTACTTCTAAAGGAAAATGTGGAAGAAACATCTTTTTGTACTTTTGAGCAATTTTATGGAGAATTATTATGCTTGCGTTTTAACTATTTGACTGTGCAGAGGTTTGGTGGCAAAGGGAGAATGAGTTAGCTATTGCAGATTATGAGGAAAGTGTGGAGAGGACCTAAGAAGTCCCTAGCATCCTTCTAGATATTCCCATTGTGCTCAAACTTTGAAAACTTGCTCGCATGAGCTTCTACAGGAAGTCTGCAGGGGATCTACAGGAAATTCTATAGGAAGTTCTACAGGAGTAGGCCGAAAGTGATTTTGAAGGTTTGGAGGATGAAAAATGGTGGGAAAAAGAAAATAAAGGTTGGATGAGGGTGTTAGAGGGTCTAGGACTCTATCAATGAAGATCAAGCGTGAAGGATATGGTTGGATTTGTTCAAAAGATAAGAAAGCTATTTTGCACAAAAACATAGAAATTAGGGTTGTTTGGGAAAGGGTGGCGAATGAGTGGAGAAAACCTTGAGAGATGGACTAGAGTAGGTTGGGTGATGAAAGGATGATAAGTTGGGATGGTATTCAAGTGAGTTCCACACCTGCTTCTGAAAACTGATTCAAGGAGAATTAGAAAAACAGAGTTTTACCTATTTTAACCTAATTCTGCCCTTAAAAAAGCTAGAAAAGTGCTGAACAGAACTTCATGGACAGGAACTGATGCAAGAAACCCATGGAAATTGAAAAAGATCAGATCTAATCATGTAAATACAAATTACATTGATTTCTCCAACTCAAAATCTCTCACTAGCAATTGCATTGGAAAGCAAAAATAGTGTTTTGGTGGTAGCAAGACTGCCTTGGTCTCAATTCATGGTCCCACAGAGGGAGAAAGGAGTTCAAGGCCTACTTGGTGGAATTTTTGTGAATCTTCTTCTATTATTGTAGCAAACTATCTAATCAATCTTAAAACTAGAACAAATATTCTAATCATCAAAAACAACCTAAGTAACAAAGAAAGATTTAATCTAAACAATAGAAACTATTTCATGAATGCAAGAAAAACACATATAAATACACGAAGGAGTTGCTGGGCAATTGGGTTGGGCCCAACCCGAAGAGCTACAACCCCGTTAGAAACATCAGTGCTGGTTCAAGGTTGGATTCATCTTCATTGATCAAAAAAATAATAGTCACATCACAAAACTGTCTACATAAAGAGCTCGAAAATGAGTTGAATACAGAGTTGCACTAAAGTGCGAAAATAGAATGTTCAATAGATAAAATCTAAATAAAATCTAACTAAAAAAACTAAGGCCCTAAGCCTTATTATTTATACAAATGGAGACTCCCAACAGTCCTCCTAAAATTAAGGAACTCAGCTTCCTAGAACTGAAGATAACAACAGTCCTACTTGACTTGCTCAACTGCCCCTTGGAAAGTGGACCTTTGTGCTCTGAGTTCTGGTGGAGAATTCGAGGTAAGGGCTCATAAATGAAAGGGAAATGCTCCTAAAAATCCTCTCCCTTATTCTTCCACGAATTTGGCTGCCAAATGCTCATTAAACCTTTGATTTTGTCTCAAAATTGACCAAAAATCTGCGTCAAGCACACATTAGACTTTTTGGCATAATGACTAACCCAATTCACTCTATTAGCATAAATATGATCAAAAACCTGTAATAAACTAATGAGAATGGTGGATTAAGTCGAATTAGGAGGTAAAATGAGCCCATATAATTACCCATTTCTGGGGCTCATCATCACCCTCCTACTGAAGGTGTTGCTCATCCTCTAAGCAACTAATCTATCTCTTCATCTTTGATGGCCCTAGTGGCCTCTCTATCATCCCAAGCTTCTGATGTGGTCTACTCATGTGTGCCATAAAATTATACCTTCTTGTCCATGTCCTTCCACTGCTCCTCCTCTTCACTGTTGGTTTGCTTCACATTTCAAGGCTTCTATTGCCCAGCTGGCCATGCAGGCCATTTGGGCTTCTTTTTGCTGTAACTGCTGTTTTAATATATGTACTTCATCTACTGCCTGAGTCTCTTTTTCTTGCAGCAATTTAATTAGCATTTCAACATCCACTTGTGGCTGTCCCTCTTGTTGTTGTTTCTCTTTTGCTACATTGTCTGTTAGTGGACCTTCTTGCTGTTGCTGCCCTCCCAAGATGGACAACCTATCTCCCTTATGAATTTCCTACTACTGTAACTTCTTTTTCAGCCATTCATTTTCTTCCTGTAGTTGGGCTCTTTTAGTACTCTCTATGTGCCTTACCATGGCCAACTCTACTCTTAATTCCTTTAGCTTGTCCTCCATGTGTTGTTGAGTGTTTTTTTTAAACAAAAAGCTCAGGTGAGAAAGCAGGCAGAACTGAAAATAGAGGGATAGCTGAATTTTCATCCTTTTTTGAAACCAAATAAGGAATTTCCCATGTATTTCTCTGTACAACATCAAATTGCAATATTTCCCTTTGTTTTAAACTACTTTTATCCTAAATTTGACTCTCTACTTTTGAAAGGAAAAAACAATTGACAAAACAAAGGTTAAATAACACAGGTTCTTTTCAGAGAGTAGGCAGATATGCCAATTCATTATTTTCACACAGGTTGGTTTCTACGGTTGCATGTATTTTCCTTACAGTAGAATTTGAGAAAGAAGGAGGTAGATTTCGAATGCAGAGAAGAAAACAGAGAACTGTGTAGAACTCAAGGAAAATATGCAGGCGGACTTTTAATCTTCACTCTCTTGCTCAACCCAATGCCATGTTTTTAATTCACCACCTTATTCAAAGAAGTCATATGTAGAGAGGTTTCCGGAGCCTACCTCCTTCCCAGCTCAAATTTTGACAAAAATCTCGGGGTTTCCTTCTACAAAGTTATTCTTTGCCCTTCTTGTAGAAATCTTCTAGCTCCTGTAGACTGTGTTTGCCATTCCTGTAGAACTCAATAAGTAGAAGGGTTTTGAAAAATAGCAGAGAATGACTGGTTCGCTGCTATGGAGGTGGTATAGAGCTCGCTGCAGCTGTGGGGATGATGATAAAATGGAAATAAAGGTGGTGAGAGTATTTCAAAGAGGAGTTCTTACGGTTGTTTATGGAGACTTCCGGTGATGGAGGGTAAGCTGGCCAAGTGTACGATGGCCCCATGCAGACCATTGGTCCCCACTGGAGTGTTATTATGAAACTGTATGTTTTCTACTTGTTAATCACTTGACATCATTGGCACTTGAGCCCAAAACGACTGCCACTACCTGACTGTTAAATTTTTCCATTAGTCAACTAGACATACGTGCAGTGTGATCTCCGGATGAGTGCAATCAAACTAGCTAAGGGTGTCCAGTTAACTGGCCATCTTTTTGGCTTAATCCAACCATTTCATTCATCTATGAAGTTTCGAATCATACAGATGCAAATAGAGGAACTGATTTAAACACTTACCTATAAGTCAAAATGTGTGTGCTACTTGGTTTTTTGTTGTTGTTGCATGCTCATATTCAATTGTTGCATGCATGTATCCCTTCTAGTATATGATTTTTGTTGTCTAATGTGTGGCTATTTTCTTGTTCATGTATCCTTTGGTTGGATCTAAGTTGCAGGAGTCTATTTCAACCTTCAGATTTGCACCCTCATGTTGCTGATGCTAGAGTTTTGCAGGACATTGACTTGTTTTGTCTATAGCTCCCAAACAATAGACTGAATTGACTTGAAACTTTTTGAGCATGTTTCTATCATCATTATGCACCTCCCATAGAAAAATTGTGGTCAATGGATGCACGGATTTTGAGAAAAACTAAAAATGGCTGAAGGTGATGGAGATCAATTTCTTGGAAACCATGGACTAGAATTGGCTGAAGTTTCTTGGGAATGTTTCCATAATCCCTATACAACTCCCCATGAAATAATTTTTTAAATGGATGCATGGTTTCCAAGTTAGGGAAAAAACAAATTTCCGCTCTATGTATTTTTGTATCAGAGCATTCTACAGTTTTTGCACAGTAAGAAAACATGAGCTTGGACTGTAATGAAAACTTGGAATTGATGGGAGAGAGGTTCGAAGATTGCATAAACCCTTTATGAAGCTTCCATGTTCCTTAAACTTCTTTTGAGGTCCATTTTTAGCTCACTGTAATTTCTATAGAATCCTTCTATAGAAAACATAGTTTTCAGAAAAGAAGCACAGTGAGGTGGAAAGGATGTCAAGAACGATGGAGAAGGGTGTGGGAAGGAGGGATAGGTGTTGTTATTGGTTTCAAAGCTTTCTTGGCACCTGCTGCTTCTTCCTAAAGTTCTCTTGCAGACCTGCAATACAATTGGAAATTCATTTTTTCTCTTTTTCTCTTTTTTTTTTTGAAAACAACTAGGGCACCTCAAGGAGGTTTTCACCCTAATTACCTGCACTGGGAACCTCCAAGGGAGGTTTTCACCTAGTGATCTTATTATCTTTTTCTTTTATCTTCTTTCCAACCCATTGACTGCCTCATGGAGGTTTTCAATCAATGAGCCAATCTGAGGCGCCTTCGAGGAGGTTTTTACCTTAGATTTTTATTTTTATTTTTCTCTTATTTTTCACTTTCTTTTCTTTTTTCTTTTTTCCCCTACCCTACCCTGCTTGAAAAACAAAATCATTTTCAGGTATAAGAATACTTCCAATGGAGCCATGTGCACATCGAGATGATAGACAAAATGATGTGGAGGCTTGAAATGCATGCTTTGACAGGTATCCGGATTTCAGAGACCAAATGATTTGACTTTGAAGGGATCAAGCATAGATGAGAAAGAGAGTACTGCTACAACTTAGTGACCTTCTGGAACCATATCTCAATATAGCTATGGTGTCCTTCATCCTTTTGCTGATCTGGATCATTCTTCATGTATTCTTCTATCAGGACATTCACATATTCCTCTTTTTGCTAATTTTTCTCTTGAATACATGGAGGATTTGATGGTAACCATGAGGGAGCTCTCTCAATCTCTGATTTTGATGTCTTCTCTTCATCAAGTGCAGCCCATGGTCCTTTGATTTCCTCTTTTGAATCTTATTTTGCTGGGTGTGGTCCTTTAATGCTTTTAATACAATCTTTTTTTTGCAATACTCTTCCTAAGATATGGTGAATATCATTGAGCTCAAGAGGAGTTGTTTGGAAATGTTGTACCTCAGCATTGTAAATTGGTTGAACTACTTCAATGTGTGGGTTTGGAAATGGTGGGACGGGAAGTTTAGTGGGGGTGTACACTTGAGATGGATGTGGATGAGGTTGTGGTTGGGTAGGTCGTTTCCCACTATATACTTGTTGAGCCTACCTGTTATTTGGGTTCCGGTTCGGTTGAGCATGCATTTAGGGCTGCCTTGGTGGAGCAGGAGGTGATGGTTGTGGTTGAGCAGGTGGTGGAGGCAAAGGAGTGGGAGGAGAGTTGTACTGGGGCCTCCACCCCTGATGAGGTGAATTCCACTGAGGCTATGGCTGAGCATAGGGGTGAAATGGATGAGTATCTGGTTGAGCATGATATTGAGATGGATACGACCAAGGAGGGGGTGTGGACTAGGAAGGATGTGTAGGGGGGCCCCAAGAAGGAATGGAAGTGGCTTGATAGGGGTTGTAATAAGTCGGGATGTCCCTTGCATTCCTTGTTGGTAAGGTCTGTGTCCATGTGGCCTCCTTTGGTTCATGAAATAGAGTGGTTCAGTGGCACCTTTGGCCCTCTGATATGCAGCTTTAATTCCAGGCAAGGAAGGGCACTGATTCGTAGGATGGTCTTCTTCACAGACAAAACACACTTCTATGGAGTGCAATGGACATTCGTTCCTAGGATGCTTTCTGGTGCACCTGGGACAAAAAATGGCCAAAGCCCTCTTTGCTTCCTCTCAATATCTTTTGATATGCATGGAAAACATCTCCCTCATCTCGCTCTTGAAATCTTCCCACATGTTTCCAATTTCACCTTCAATGGATGAGTTGGAAGAAAATGTATTGCTCCCAACATTTATGTTTTCAGCCATTGGCTCCAGAGGAATGTTTTCTTCTTCTTCTCCCCTATAGGTTCCTCAAATATGTCTTGTTGTTACCTAAGGGTGTTTCTTGATTGCAGCCACTAAAGAAGAGAGAAGGTTGGCTGTGCGAAGCAGTGGGGGTGTTTGGCAAGCATTTTTCTGAATTATCTCTACTCCTATGAGGCATGAAAGGAAATCTTTTTGGTTAGTTTTTGTTTTTTTTTGCTTATACCTGCAAAGCTAAAATTGATTGAATAACAAATTGCAAATAACTAAAATCTATCTTGCTAAAATGAAAATGCAGAATTGATATGAAAGCAGGAAATGACTAATCTATTCTGCTGAAATGAAATTGCAGAATTGAAATGAAAGTAGGAAATGACTAATTTATTTTGCTGAAATGAAATTGCAGAATTGAAATGAAAGCAAGAAATGGCTAATCTACGCTTGCTGAAATGAAATTGCGGAATCGAAATAAAAATAGGAAATGTCTAATCTACGCTTGCTGAAATGAAATTGCGGAATTTAAATGAAAGTAGGAAATGTCTAATCTACGCTTGCTGAAATGAAAATTGCAGAATTTGAAATGAAATAAACTACTTAGCAGAATGTTGTAGTAAAAAATAGAAGAAAGCAGTAATCACAAAGTACTTTGATGCTTCCCTGACAACGGCGCAAAAAATATGGTGAGCTACAGTATTGCAGCAATGATGCTGCAACTCCTGGGACTCCCTAATTTACTTTTATCAACCCGATAGTTCATAACAAACTTGGAAGCGACGATGCTGTATGCACATGTACTAGCTCTTACTGCAGGCTATCACTTGATCAGCTAGCACAAGTTCGCTAGGAGCTTAAGCCAACTTCTTTGAGTTCTTAGAAGAAGCTTTTAGCTGTGATGGAATAAATCTAACTCAAAGGAGGCTATTCTACTTGCAAAAAGAAGATGAAAACTAAAAGAAAATGCAAACCCTGGCAAAACCCTAGTTTTACCCACTAACCCTACTTTTGCCGGAAAAAGAGTTGAATCTATTGAAATGGATGCCATGGACTATTGTCAAGGTAAAATGCATGTGCTTAAGCTACTTCTGAAGGAAAATTTGGAAGAACCATCTTTTTGTACTTTTGAGCAATTTTATGCAGAATTATTATGCTTACATTTTAACTATTTGATTGTGCAGAGGTTTGATGGTGAAGGGAGATGGAGTTGGCTATTGCAGATGATGAGGAAAGTGTGGAGAGGACCTAAGAGTCCCTAGCTTCCTTTTGAAGATTCCCATTGCACTCAAACTTCGAAAAATTGCTTGCATGAACTTCTATAGGAACTCTGCAGGGGATCTATAGGAAATTATACAGGAAGTTATATAGGAGTAGGCCGAAAGTGATTTTTGAAGGTTTGGAGGAGGAAAAATGGTGGGAGGAAGAAAATAAAGGTTGGATGAGGGTGATAAAGGGTCTAGGACTCTGTCGATGAAGATCAAACATGAAGGAGATGGTTGGATTTTTTCAAAAGATAAGAAAGCTATTTTGCACAAAAACGTAGAAATTAGGGCTATTTAGGAAAGGGTGGCGAATGAGTGGAGAAAACCTTGAGAGATGGACTGGAGAAAGTTGGGTGATGAAAGGATGATAATATGGGATGGTATTCAAGTGAGCTACACACCTGCTTTTGAAAATTGATTCAAGGAGAATTAAAAAAAAAACAGAGTTTTACCTATTTTAACCTAATTTTGCCCTAAAAAAACTAGAAAAGTGCTGAACAGAACTTCATGGACAGGAAATGATGCAAGAAATCCATGGAAATTGAAAAATAGTAGATCTAATCATGTAAATACTACTGAAATTAATTTCTCTAACTCAAAATCTCTCACTAGCAATTGCATTGGAAAGCAAAAATAGTGTTTTGGTGGCAGCAAGAGTGCCTTCGTCTCAATTCATGGTCCCACAGAGGGAGAAAAGAGATCAAGGCTTTCTTGGTGGCATTTTTGTGAATATTCTTCTACTATTTCAACAAACTTTCTAATCAATCCTGAAACTAGAACAACTATGCTAATCATCAAAAACAACCTAAGTAACAAAGCAAGATTTAATCTAAACGACATAAACTATTTCATGAATGCAAGAAAAACACATATAAATACATGAAGGAGGTGCTAGGCACTTGGATTGGGCCCAACCCCAAGAGCTATAGCTCCCTTAGAAAGATCAGTGCTAGTTCAAGGCTGGATTCATCTTCATTGATCAAAAAAAGAATAGTCACATCACAAAACTATCCACAGAAAGAGCTTGAAAATGAACTGAATACAGAGCTGCACTAAAGTGCGAAAATAGATTGTTCAATAGCTAAAATCTAACTAAAATTTGACTAAAAAAACTAAGGCCCTAAGCCTTCTTATTTATACAAATGGAGACTCCCAACAGTCCTCCTATAATTAAGGAGCTCAGCTTCCTAGAACTGAAGATTACAACAGTCCTACTTGACTTGCTCGACTGCCCCTTAGAAAGTGGACCTTTGTGCTTCGAGTTCTAATGGAGAATTCGAGGTAAGGGCTCATAAATGAAGGGGACACCCTCCAACAAATCCCCTCCATTGTTCTTCCACAAATTTGGCTGCCAAATGCTCATTAAAACTTTGATTTTGTCTCACAATTGACCAAAAATCTACATAAAGCACACATTAGACTTTTTGGCATAATGACTAACCCAATTCACTCTAGTAGCATAAATATGATAAAAAAGGTGCATTAAAATAATGAGAATGGTGGATTAAGTCAAATTAAGAGGTAAAACGAGTCCATATAATTACCCATTTCTAGGGCTCATTAGTTGGAGAAGTTTATTTTCGAAGATCAATACGAAATATTCTTCGGTTCATTTCATGTTGAGCTATAGAAGTGGATATCAAGGTTGACTAAGAGATAGAACTATTTTAAAGCAGATGAACATATGGAGTGGACTCATGAATTGATACAACGACTAAATAATACCGACAATAGGATCTCAAGAGTTGTTGATTTATGGATTGATAACATCTTGGGAGGATTCATTACTAAATTCGCGGTAGACTCTGATTGTTTCCTATAGCGAACCAGAACTGAAAATTTTCAAATGACCATGAGGTAATTTCTTGAAATCTCTAAACCTTTGTATTAAGATGCTTTTTGAGAAAAGGGAATTTTACAAATTCAATCAAGTTACTTATGTTTGGGAGAAGATCCGAAGAAGAAACGAGAACAACATCAAGTAGAAAAAGATATAGAATAGACATGAAGAAGGGATCTCATGGAAAATATTTGAAGACTTTTATAGAAACTGACTATATCCCCCTATTGAGTGAGTTTGAAAGTGAACAAATCTGCCCTAAGAACCCTAAAGGAACTCTGCAATATTCATCCTTCCAGCTTGAAAGTTGGCTAAAGCTAGAATCAAGTAGTAATCAGGGTGATTATGGGTTTCCCCGTCCCCCTACCCCGCTACTCCCATCCCACTCCCCTTATAAATCCCACTCCCCCACCCCCTCCCCTCCAACTCTAAGAAGAAATATGGTCAATGATATTAAGATGCCTATCTTTAAAGGGGCTAGATCAGAGAATCTAGAGCAGTTCTAGTTTTTATACGAAACAGTTGGACTTCAAAGTGGGTCCGTGATGAACCTATAAAGAAAGTGTAGCTTTTCACAACATTCTGAGATAGAGTGTTGACTTGGTACATGAATTATTCGATCAATCAGATCATATCATTAGCATACATTAAAAAAATGCTAGTAAAATCAATTAAGAAGCCGAAGTCCAAGTCACAGTGTATCACAGAGCGAAAAAAATCAAACAAAATCCTACTAAGTCTGTTTGGGAATTTGATAAAAGATTCAAGATATTATTAGATTAGGTGAGCTTTGAAGTAGCTATGAAGTAACGTAAATAATGGTTTATAACTACAATGCTCCCACATATAAGATTGTGTTTGTTTAACAGAAGATAGAAACCCAAGCCGAAGCTTTAGAACTTGTGATGAATTAGAAGCTTTGCCTATAGGGTATACCAATGCAGGTATGTAGTAGATCTAGATTCAGATGGAAAATTTGACTCTGCAAATACAATATATGAAGAAAAGTAAGGAAGTCAGAGAAGGAGTGTGGTTTACAAAGTGAAAACTAGAAGGCCAATCTTAGGAACAATTCCCTCTCTTCAAAAATTACATGACTAGTGGAGCTTCGAACCCTTTGAATGTTGGATCCAACTTATGGTGTGAGATATCTAAAACTAGAGGTGAACATTGCACAAAAGATTGCTACCTATTGTAGAATTATGTCCAGACTCCAAGAAAATTATATTACAAGTTCTGTAAATCAATAGGGCATGATAAGAACAATTGTCAAGCTTATGAATTGATGATAGAGCGCAATATTAATGCCTATAGAATTCAAGCTAAGGAACATTGACAGGAAGGAAGTGGAAAATGTAGTGGTCGAGGTGGCTACCCAGGAAGAGGTCAAGGTGGTAAAGTTGGTCGAGCTCATGGACATATTATTTGTTACAATTGTGGTCAAGCAAGTCACTTGGCAAGAGATTGTCATAATACTACTATGACATGTAAGTATTGAAAATAATTTGATCATGTAATTGAGGAGTATTTGTTACTTATGGAAAAAATGCAAGAAAAAAAAATCAATGGACAACACAAAACATTCAGATGATGACTGCAGAACGAAGGATCGATGAACCTTGCATTAATATTGTAACAAGGAGTGGAGTTGCGACTGTAAATGATAAAGCAGATGGAAAAAAGGAAGTTGAAGCTACATGGATTAGAAAGACTACTGAAAAATCCCCTATGTTTGATATTCAAAAGGAAAAAGAAGTCTTTATCGAAGCGAAGCGAAGCTTTATGGATGCAAGAGCTTCGACATATAGAATGCAGTAGAATAAGAAGAATAGCTACTATGTATCATCTTCAACACAAGGCCAAGCTCTGAGAATACATGAATAGGATGCATCATATAAGGTAGATACTTAAAAAAAAATCTTCAAACTTGTATGAAATTATTGTGAGATCAAAGAGCTATAGAAGGACTCCAGGAATTAATAAATTCCCATGCATCTAAAGAAGTACAATAGAGTGAAATGCGTGAAATTAGAAATTTACATAGATATAAGAGAATTGGAAAGGAAATGAGGCTTAGTGCACAAATAGGAGAATATGACATGGACCAAGTTATTTTAGATATGGGATCTGAAGCTAATATCCTGAAAAAGAAAACATGGGAGTTAATGTGTAAACCGAAGTTCCAATGGTCACCTATTCATCTGACAATGGTGAATCAACAGAATAGTGTTCCTCTAGGAAGACTATCAGGCATTACAGTGGACATTGAAGGGGTGCACACTACTAATAATTTTGAGGTAATAGAAATTGTGGATGACAGTAACCCATATCCTGCATTAATTGGATTGGATTGGATTGGATTGGATT
This sequence comes from Pinus taeda, assembly GCA_000404065.3. NCBI lineage: Eukaryota > Viridiplantae > Streptophyta > Pinopsida > Pinales > Pinaceae > Pinus > Pinus taeda. Next base: position 73,927 of record APFE030308625.1, on the reverse strand, counting down.
GGGAATTTTTCAACATGGCTATAATCAAATGAAAGAAGAGGAAAATGATATTTGAAAGTGAAAATATGAGAATCATCATTCCCTTGGATCCATCAGAAGGAACAAGGTATCCTAAACCAGTTAAAGAGGAGTAGAATAAGTTTCAAATAGGAGACCTCATGCTCCTTTATGACAGTAGGTTTCTGAAATTTCCAAGAAAATTCAAAACACACTCGTTAGGCCAATATCTTGTTAAGTATATTACTAATGGAAGAGAAGTGCAGTTAGTGAAGTTAAATGGAGAAATAATTCAAGGAAAAGTAAATGGTAGTAGGTTGAAGTTGTATAGGGACAACCCTGCCCCTATAGGTTCACCCTAAAGAAGAAATAAGGAAAGTCACAGTGTCAAATGTAGTTGAAAGTGGGCACTGGACTATAAAATATGTTGCCAAAATAGCTTTGACAAAGAAAATACTTCACTACAGTCAAGAATATGAAAAAGTTTACAGGAAGTCGCGACATAAGAAATAGGTGCACTATAATAGGGTAGACATCGAAGTTCACTGGAAAAGTAGTAATATGACTGTTATAAGGGAAAAGACATGCAAAAAGTTTCATTTAAGATGATAGGTTGGAAAAAGTTAAGGATAGGTACGCATTTAATGATGAAATGTGAACATAATCAGGACAAAATTGATGAGGTTTGAAGGCTGGAATTATTATAAATAGATGAATCCTACCTAGATTAATAAATTTTCTAAATCAAGAGCTCAAGTGATCAATAGTGTGAATAAGTTGTAGAAGACTTCACTACGTATGTTGTCTAAGCGATCTTGGGAGGAGATTGTGAGGAATTTTCATGAGCAAGGATTGTCTAGAGTTATAGAAGCTACATATATCTCTATGCCAGCACTTGAAACACCCGTAGTAGCATCACTTATAGTAGAAACATCACCACCAAAGAAACAATGGCAATGGCCAAGGATGAAGAAAACCAAGGAAGAAAGCACCAAGAAAAAGCAAGACAACAAGCCTTCCAAATGTGTGAAACCTCAAAAGAAACTTGAGTAGGTCAATATTAAAGAAGAAGTGTAGGAAATACAGGTGAAGGAAGGTGGCACAACATTCATCTCACCTCTTCCCTCATATATCCCATTGACCAAGCCAAATTCCAAACTAGTAAAGGATTTAAAAGATGCAAATTATGGGACATTCAAACCACTATTGCAGGAAGATGTGCCATTTTTAGGAGATATTTTAGGGAAAACACTTCAACTCAAATTTACAAACTATGATTTTCATGACCTGAAGAAGTACCCTCAGTTCACACTAGATAGATACTTGCAACAAGTTCACTACTCTGAGAATAGATTGACAAGAATGGAACAAAAACTATGGGTGAATGGGTTGGCGCAGTTGGGGCTACTCAATATGTTGAATGTGTCGCACTTTGGCAGAAGTTCAACAAACAAAGCATGTGTGTGCCAATTATTGGTATTGATACATCATGGACACTATTACCTTATTACCTTACCAAGGGTGGAACCCCATGGAGGAGTTCATGGGAAAGGATCAGGATTATGCTTTGGTGGAGAATATGAAGAAGAAGTATGGAATAATCTATTGGAAATACTGGGGGGGGTGAATCAGTATTCCTTAGAAATGAGCACTTTTAGATATTCTCAGAGAATTATATAATCTTCAATTATTATTAATGTTTATGTAGTAATAACAGTAAATAAAATAACATAGTAGGCACAATAATTTTAGGTAGAAAACCCCCTCCGAGTCAAAAACCACCAAACTATTTTCTAATAAATTATTTAATATTCACGACCAACTGAAATGAAAACAACAACTTCCTAGAATTCTTGAAAAGCATTCTTCTCCAGCTCCCACTAGAAGGACACTGCAACACCTTGGTTTCTTCAGTAATTAATTGAATGGATGCCCCAACACCCTAGTGAGCCACAACTCACCCTAGAACCACCCTACCACCCTGAAGTGTTCACAAGCCCCAACCTGTAGGCAACTTCATACACCTGCCTAGTACCTCCCTTTCACCCTATAATGAATGAAATAAGACAAGATTGTGGATTCCCAAACCAGGGAAAACAATCCATGATACAATAAGATGTACAATGATTTTCATGTACTTGACCAAATACCAAATCACTCTATGACCTACAACTCAACCATGACATCATCCCAACAATGACTCCTATACCTCCCGACACTGCCTCTTCGACTCTAGTCATAATGACTCTTTCACAAATGACTCTTTTACAACTTTACAATGATGAATCTTTTACAAATGACTCTTTTACAATGATGACTCTTTTACAAATGACTCTTTTACAATGATTACTCTTTTACAACTTTAGAATCATGACTCTTGGCCTTGATACTTCTTCACAATATGTAGATGGTTATCATGTCTTCAAAGGATGTCCCCCTGACTCTTATCCTTGATACTTCTCCACAATACGTAGATGGTTGTCATGTCTTGAAATGATGTCCCACTACAATGCTTCCTTTGATTTCATACTTCAAATCTTGAATGCTTGCTTGGTATTGTGCTTGAATCTTCTTCTACCTGCATGCAAAATTTTCCCAATGAAACCAAATCCCAAAACAAAAAAAAATACCCTTCAACTTACCTTTGCCTACAAAACCCATGTAAGTGCATAATAATAAATAAATTAAAATTACAATTACAATCCTTACCTGAAGTGTGATTTTCCTTTTTGTTGTTGACTTGTTGTAGCAGCAGAAAAAGACTCCCACTCTTGATATATGCCTGGACTCTATGCAAGACTATATCCAAAATGCACATAAAAATATATACAATAAAAGCTGATAACAAACCCTAGACTTGTGATGGACGAAGTTCCAAGTACAACAATAGAGACCATTCTATCAACTATAACAAGACAACTAACATAAACTTACAACATCATATAGATTTAGCAGATTTCGTTTAACATCAAGAATATGTAGCATCAAATGTGTAGTATCAAGAATAGGACATCCAAAATGTGTTATCAAAACTAACTGTGACATATAGAGACACAGAGATATAACCGAGACCCTGTATATGCTTACATTGTCCTGCAAAAAATATGTCAGAATGATACTTAAAATTCAAATGTAAACACTAATCATATATACCTTTCTATAGGTGATCAGGTGCTCGGTATTTATCTTACAAAACAGTGTTCTCAAATTAGCTTGAAAACTATATGACTGCATTTGTATTGTCAAGACAACTGCAACACAATTAATTTCACTGAAAACTGAGTCCAGATGAAGGAGAAAAGGCCTACTGTTAATTTTCCTAAAACAGTTAAAAAAATTGCAGAAGAGGACAAAATGATAACATGGTAGTACAGTCAGCATGATGGGAATCTTCTTCAGTTTTTTCCCAATGAGGTTGTGACAAGTGTCACTTCAGGATTCGCCAGTTTGTTTGTCTAAAGGTGAAATTGCCCAATGTCCTCCAAGGTGGGATTATTTGTTCATGGTGAATATTATTTGAATTGTATTTTTTAGAAATATATATATATATATATATATATATTAATAATATATATATATATATATATATATATATATATATAATATATATATATATATATATATATATTCTAAAAAATACAATTCACATAATATTCACCATGACAAAAATTAATCCACCTGGGAAGAGGAACATTGGGCCAATTTCACCTTTATATAGATATAGAATATAATATAATATATAAATATATATATATATATATATATAATATATATATATATATATATATATATATATATATATATCACATATTTCCAAACTATATAAATCCACATTAATGCAAAATATATAAATCTTCATTAATCCAAAGGCATCGAACAATATATTAATGGCACAAAGTTAAATCCGCACATGTCCAAAGTCTGAAAATATTTGAATGGGCCATGTTTTTATGGGGGGGAATATATGATGGGATGGGCAAAGGGCGGGTCGAACCCGTGACCTCCCCCTCCCAAAATCCAATGCCTACCAAGGAACCACCGATAGATATGTTGAAAGGGAGGCCCCAACACATACATTTATGCCGATAGCAGATCCGACGACTGGAGAAGAGGGAGCCAACCCTACAGACCAGCCCCCTCTCCACACGACCGCGCTCCAAAAACCAAGGGCCAATTAAAACCACTAAGCATGATTAGCGCCCCTAATCATGCTTAGCATTAATTAAAATTTTGTTAAGGTTGGCAAAAAATTTGGAGGAGTTCCAAATTCGGTGGGACTGCCAGTTTTGGTGGTGCTAACTAGAGCCTTCTCCAGTTTTAGTAGGGTTTCTTAGGGAAAAATTGAATGAAGCATATCTTGATCAATTTTTGACAAAATTTAGCTCAAAAAGAGGTGTTCTTGGCTAACTTGGACCTTCTGAATTGATTGTTATAGGTTTCAAAGGAAATAGAATACTTTTATAGGTGATTTTTCCACAGGGAAGTTCAGGGAAGCCCAAGCCCACCAGGGAAGCAGGTCATGCCCAGATCAACGAGGGTCAATTTTCCAATATCTAATAGTCATTTTTGGCTAATTTGGACATTTTGAACACATTGGTGTAGGTATCAAGAGCCATAGATTTTTGTAAACAACATTTCTGCCACATTGAGCTAATATAGAGGCTCAAGCCATGGAAGCTGGACCAAGAAGATATAGCCCAGGAGGGGTGAAATCCTTCATCAAAACATTGTGTTAATGTGTCTCTTTGATGGTTTGCTGCACTGTACATGATTTTTTTCAGTGTTTGTTTCTAAAGATATATTTCTCATGAATGTCTTTTAAAACTTAAGGAAATTTAACTGATTGTATGCACAAACCACTAATGAAACCTCAGCAAAAGTAGCAATAAGGAAGCACATATTTATAAATTTATAATTGTTATTAGCAAAAAAAAACTAATCATTCAAAAAAAAATCAATAAGAAACTTACCCTTGACTGTTGATGTGTGGTGCTTACTGCAGTGATCCTTGAATGCATGCTTTTTCTTATCTTCTAGGAGCTCAATATTGAATCTATTTTATCTATGTAATTTCGGATCTCTAGGGTCTAAAATGTTGTCTTATGGTATCCCTTTGAGTCCTCTATCCAACTTGATAGGTCTGATCAATATTGGATTATTCAATAAAGAGTTATGCCCAATCTCCCATGATGGCCAGATTATAGATAGGTTCAGTAGAGTGAACTTGTACAAAGTTCCACGTGTCACTTTTGCAACCTTCAGACCTAAAAATGATACCTAAGAAACTATATTTCATCCTCTTTCTGTCACTATTTACGAAATTTGAATCCAATTGCCACAAAAAAAATTATTATGATTTTCCTAATGCCACCTATTTGACATAGTATTTGGGAGCCTTCAAAAGCCCTAACTTCCTCAGATCATATATCTGAAAATGTAGTGAACCATGATCTGAAATTCAGTCAAGAGGTTCATCAAGATTTCAGATCAAATGGGTTTTAATTTCAGCTTCTGAAGATTTGCAGAGAAAAAGTCATATCGAAAAAGCCATGATGACTTGTCTGAAGCCACAAAATCCCTACTAGAGGACGATATGAGGGTCACTATTTATATGAATGTCTTGAGTTGAGAGGGTATTCAACAAGTGAATGTTGGAGGGATTTTAGGATAAAAAAAAATCAATAATTATTGACTATTCAATGACCACAACCAATTATGAGTTCCATGCCACAACCCCATAGGGTTTTAGCCCACTAGCTGGGGTTACTAACTTCAAACATGAATATCTCTCAAACCGTGAAGAATTACATGGTGTGCCATATATCAATGGAAATATATCAATGCATAGAATCCATAGAGATGATCCTTGACTCAGAATAGTAAGTTGTGAAGTAAAAATTCCCATCCAAGATCGGGGTAGCCCATGGTACTTCTTGGGTTGGCATCAATGATAACTACTAATCAACATAATCAAAGGAAATAGGGGCTATGCCATAAACTCAATCAACAACCAATCAATACACTTCGTTGCACATATTTTGGCTGGAAAGATCATGAGGAAGTGTCACGCAAATGAATTTCTTGCATCGGTGGTGTCTTTAGCTGCAAAGTGCGTAAATGAAGTCCAATGTAACTAGATGGGATACTTATGCAAGGAATTCCTAGATGAATGTCACGAGGTCCAAGAGAAAGGTATATATTTCCATTACATTTGGTTAATCTTGATCATTGTTATGTTAGCATGGAAGGAGACAGGGGATACACAATTTCCTTTGATAGAAGCAAATGCATGTGAGGTTGCGAGGTATGCCTCCTTATGGCATACCACTCAAGCATCACAAGCACATGAGAATAGAATATTCTTAATATTATATCAAATGGATCTACACATGTTAGTAAACCAACATCTATGCTTTTCGCGAGTTTTCACAAGCAATATATCCCTATGGCAAGGTTCACGGCAGATTTTCATAAATTGTACATATAAGAGCATAGAGACATGAAGAAGGAATGGCATGTGTTGGCTTGTGGGGGTCTGACCCAGGTTCAGCATTAGTTAGCCAAACAAATCCCTACACTACTAGCCCTTTCGGCATCAACCCACAGAGCGCGGACTAAAGTCTCACCCGAAGAAATATGGGTGGATGCTAGAACAAAGTTTCCACATCCTTGAGATGGATGTGATGTCATTTTATTCTAGCCATGTCTACCTTCATGCAAGTTTCTTAACCCTCTATCCACCCTATAGTACGTTTGCGAAAGGGTACAATCGTCTTCCACACAAACCTAACCAGGGGCTGAAGCCCTTTCGTGCTGCTAGGGAAGTAAACTGTGATATATTCCAAACTAGGCTAAGTGTTTATTATCAAATCTTAGTTAGCTTCGTGTAAATAGAAGTTCCTACTTGTGGTCACTTATCCAACACAATTACATACATTTGTGCATCATATAAGCATTATAATAAAAATTTATACCCAATATAATAGATGCATAAATCGGAAATAAAGACGCAGAAATTGTAGAACACTTCTCTTTATTGATAATTCCAAACGACTACAGACCTAACCCGCCTTGTGCACTCAGTTGCAGGGGTCCGCGCACTCAATTGGGGACTTCTAGGCCTCTGCACACTCAGTTGCAGAGCCTCTACATATGCTACGACTCCAAACATAGTCTTAGAGCTATCTCTCATACATCATATCTTATTCCATAATCCCCTTATCTAATTATATACCCTAACTACTTAGATCTTAGCTCTTTAAATAATCCCATGGTCTGCGGACCATGGGTAGTTATTCTATGCTGACATTACATTTCCAAAATAAGGGCAGACATCCCCATGAATCTTTAACATCTACGAACTCCGCGACCACAAAATGCAGAGTCTTAACATTTGGATTACAAAATTGGATAAAAATCTGGGCTTTAAGTCCCAAACTTGCCCTTGGGGGATTCCACGTCCAATAGGCCCCCAACTCAAACATCATGACTCACCCTCGAGTCACTCTACAGGTGTAGATATCTTAGCATGAAGACCTCCTAGCTCTATTTGGATCACCGCAACATCAGCAATGCACTAAGCGGCCACTTGCTAGACTTCTTCCACACGCTATTTGGTGACTGTTGCTAATCTACTTCTCTGAATCTTCTGCTGAGCTAACTGTAGTTGTGCGAGCTTCCCTTTAATGGAGGCTGTGATCATGTAAGCCTCGTCTATCCATGGTTGTAGGCATGCTTTTCAAACTACTTCTTTATGCCGAGCAGCATCCACCAACTCCTTGAGCGCCTTTGCCTCCTACATTCATGCAAGCCTCTGTGTAAGGGAAACCATCTGCGCAGTCCATTTTACCTCATCATACCTCTATTCTAGCTCGCGTGCCTCTGTCTCTAGGAACTCTACATTCGGGTCCTCCTGCAGGGTGGTAAGGATCTTGAATTACTATTCAAACAGCGGCATCTAGTTGCCACTGCACTGTCAACCACCACTATTGTTGTTGTAATAGTGGTGGTATGTTGTTCTCTGACTTCTGGTGGAGTTAAAGATTGGGCCTTTAACTACAGTTCTTCCATATACAGGTTCAGCTCCAGCTGAACCCTAGCCATCTCTGCTCGAGCGTTACACACCCCTGTGACTAACTTGTGGACACATGCCTCCACTCGTTCTTCTCCTTGAATGTCCAACTCTAGGACCATCTGACAGGCTTCCTCTACTACCTAAATAATCTGATTGTTCTGCTCCACTACCTCATTATGTTGCAGGCCCAACTGCTCAATGTTGATGCACTGCTTGCCCATCACCTATAGAGTGTGACTCTCCCGGGCCCTTAGTTCTACAGTGAATCCATCCTCTAATAGGTAGAGCTCTCCCAAGGGAATGCAACCATGTTCAATCCTACCCCTCTTAAACTGCTAACTATGGACCTATCGACCTCCTTCTTTGTAGTAAGTGCCCCATCTAGTAACACTATCATTTTGGTCACCCTTGTGAGCAACATCTCCTCGACAGCTAAAGTGTCGATCACGAGGCTGGTGGACAATGTGCTAGCCTATGGAGTGCATACCTACAACTCCTGCAACTCTGTCAGGAGAGACCCCAATACCAACTGCTGCTGCTCTTTGAACTGTTGGAGGGCCTCTGCAGTGACATCCCTCGTCGTTCCTATGATATCATAAAAATCCCCCTTAGTGAGGGTGATTGGATCAAAGGATGTCTTTGATGCCTTTGTTTTCTTTCATGGCATTGCCTTCTCTTGTAGTCGCGAATGCTTGAGTTGGGTGGCTATCATCTACGAATCCTAGCCACCTTGCTCTATCTCTATTTCTTCCTCAGTGCCGGGCGAAGGTGACTTTTGTTCTTCATGCTCTTCTCCTCCTATTTTTTGCTGCTCCACTAATTTCACGGCATCACGCACTTCCTAGGCCTTAGCTGCTACTTCCTCCTTTCTACACTTTTCTGCCAGCTGCACCATTTGGAGCTTTGCCTCTTCCTTCTTGTGCTGTGCGACGGACTTATCTATTTCCACTATGAAGCCTATTGGGGCATGCCACTCCGGCATCCAAGACTCGAGAACTGCAAAGATCACATCATCTATCGCTAGATATGGGAGGTTATGCCATGTATTTGTAGGGTCCTTTCGTGCCTTGATAAAAACATGGTGGAAATCAACTTTGAACTCTACAAAGCTCTTCAGACTGGTGTACACTATGGGTGACAACCACAGCTTGTCATTGATCCCCATCCAGATATTCATCTCCACCAATATCCAAAATATCTTGCTTTCCTTTATCCACTGTGAATCCTTGGTCGCCCATAGCGAAGTGTACTTCACTACCTATGGAAGGTCCAACATGATTGAAGGGAATTGGTTATCTTTGGGTAGCTCCCATGCCACTAGTATGATTGACAACAGGAGCAATGCGTAGTGAAATGTTTTTCCCTACTCTTATGCCTCACGACAGCTTGCAAGGAACTTGACGCATAGCTAGTTCACCCATTTCAATTGGACTCCTTCCACACATTAGTCCACTAGTGCAATCACAAGTGGGGGCACCTCATCCACGTAGCACTTTCACATCACTTTTCTTGCTAGTATTTGTGTCGCAACCTTCACCACAGTGTTGTTAATGCTAGAGATGGCATATCCTCACTTCTTCTTCTCCAAGTTGAAATTCTTCTTCATTCTTCTGCGAGGTCCAACTTGCCACCTTTTCTTTCTAAAATATTGGCTGGATCCTCCCCTGAGTAAGGCAACTGTGTGATTCGATGAATCATGTGGTCTGTGATGGGAATGGTTTCCTTTAGCCACAAACACCCATCATGCACCAAGCATAGTAGCTGTCTAATGACGAATATGGTCATTTGGGCGTGGTTGTAATGCGGCACCTAGAGAAGGTTTAGCAAACCGTCTTTCTCTACACCCCTGAGCTATTTATGCGGCTCCAATTAAATCATTCCGGCTGTCACATAAATCTGTCAGTGCATTAGCTTCTTACTCACTAAATGCGGGAATTTCTCATGATCCATGAGGTACCAATATTCAAACTTCAACATAGGAACTCACCCTAAGTGTGATTCCTCAAAAACAATATCGTGAGGGAGCAACGAAGATTGCAGAGAGCGCTTGCTCTCATCTATGTCCTTCGGCACTTTGGCTTTGCCCTTGTGTAGAGGAACATATTATGGCAATCTAGTAATAGGGTCCACACCCTCGGTTTCAACATCCATTTCTCTGTCCTCCTCCTCCACCATGATTTCTTCAGATTCCTTCTCGTTAGCCTCCAGATTAATGGCCTTCCCCTTTTCCTACAAGGGGAGCTTGGTCCTCTGTGAGTTTCATGGTAAGGCACACACTAGGATCATAACCTGCTTATCCTTCATAGGTCTTAGTGTTCTGGGTGATTTAGGGACCTCAACTATTATTTTGGCGCTCTCTGGGGCTTCTACTACCACAATTTCCTATGTGGCTTCTTCGGCTATCACTACTCCTGTGTCCATGGCTTCTACTGATGCTGACATAGCACTATTCCACAATTCTTGTAGTGTCTCTAGTAGTTTCTCAAATAATGAATTTGCCTTCAAAGTCTCAAATAGGTCTTGGTTCATGTATACATGAGCATGCAACAACTTATTTCTCAAAATGCCAAGTGCTTTTCACAAGAAAACCACTTGTAATTTATAGGGTCTTTTGAATTAAAATTCGACTGTTCCCCCCACATTTAGTCCATTAATGCTAGATTGGCGATAGATTTTCAAGAATCTAACCCATAAATATCACCTTAAATGCCTGCCACCCACTTCATTCGGCCTCAAACCGACCATCAAATCATGAATAGTGACTTTAACGGTCACTTTTCAGTGAACCTACACACTAGCACATCTATCTTCACACTATCGCAGACCCTGTGACACTTCGTTGCATCGCGTAGTCTTGAAATTGTGTAGCTCTCCAAACTGGCAAGTGTAGTTTATAGTCCCACGCCTCCTTTCAGCTACCTGGAGTGCTAAGACTATGTTGTTTTCAGCTAGTCAGATGGTTGGGCCACCTGTGTATGGCTTCGAACAACTGCCATTCACTTTTCCTGGGAAGGGATCTCCATTCAACTTAACCAACTGGACCACACCACCATCAGTAATATCCTTAATAACATAGGGCTCCAGCCAATGCATTATGAATTTCCTTGTAAATTTACGAAACTTACTGTCTTATAATAACACCAAGGCATTCACATTAAAGGTGCACAACTTAATATGTCAGTCGTGCCATGCCTTTTCGTGCTGATTTTGGACCTGCTGGTGAAATCCAGCCAAAACTCTCTCTTCTTTGAGCTCATCCAACTACGCAAACCTTTCTTCCAGTGCTCTATGATCCATCATATGTATGAGCACTGTTATGCACAGACTAGGCACGATGTATTCCATAGGCATCATCGCTTCAACCCTATATACCGATCTAAAGGGTGTCTGTCCTGTTAACTTCTTACAGGTGGTCTGATGATCCAATAGTACTGCAAGTATGCATACATCCCAATCACTTTGTTGAGCATTGCATACCTTGGTCAACACATTTTGAAACACTTTATTGAATGAATGCCTCCACTATCCCGTTAGCCTGTGGGTGATAAGCTGTGCTCTTTTGATGATACACCTAAAATTCTTTTGTCATTGCACTGATTATTTCGTTCAGAAGTTGCATACCCCGATCATTCATCAAAATCTTTGGGCATCTAAATTGCATCAGTACATGTTCAAATAGAAAATTTGCGGTAGTCACGCCCATGCAATCCTTCGTCGGCTACGCTTCTGCACAATGAGTCAAATACTTAGTTGTAGTAATAATGTACCTCGCACCTATCTTTCTTTGAGGCTGAATAGGTCCTACAAAATCTATTGCCCATTTTTCTAAAGGTTGCAACATCATTTGTGGATTCAAAGGCATTTAATCCCTTCGTAATGGCCTGCCTATTCTCTAACATACATCACATGCCTTGCAATATGCTTTTGAATCCTAATGAAGGGTTGGCCACCTCAACCCTACACGTAGAATCTTTTGCGCAGTTTCTCTTCCTGCATAATGTCCTCCCACAGCGCCCCCATGAGAGTTGACGAGGATACTGCTTCATTCAAATTCAGGTAAATACCTGTGTAGTATTTCATCATTCCCCATTTTGTATAGATTCCAAAAAATTATAGAGAAGTATGCCGCGTGCACCACTAATTCCTTCTTTTTCTGGACAGAATATCCCTCCAACATAGTTCCAGTTTTTAGGAAGTATATTATATCCTCGAAATGTCCATCCATGACATGCATAAAAAAGAGTTGCACGTTAGGTAATCCTTGCTCCAAATTAGTAGGTTCCTCCACTGTCTTGATGCGTGACAGGTGGTCAAGTCTTGTGTTCAATTGTCCAAGCTTCACAACAACTTCAAAATCATATTGTTGGAACAATAAGAGCCATCTGCAGGTGCGCCCCCCCAACACAGGATTATTGACCTAGTACTTCAACATGGAGTGATATGTACACATCTTAAAGTGACCCCCTAGCAAGTAATGTCAATACTTCTGTATCGCATACACCATAGCTAGCCACTCATGTTCAGTGGTGGAATAGTTCTTTTTTGCTTTAGATAATATGTGGCTTGCAAACACGATAGGGTGATCCAAGCCTTCTCCACCATCCTATGTTAGTACTGCTCCTAGTGCTATACATGATGCGTCAACATGTACATGAAATTCTTTCTTCCAGTCTGGGAAGACTAGAATCGGCATGGTAACCTTCTTTTCTTTCAATATATCCAAGATTGTCTTACAGTCATCATTCCAACAGAACGAGACATCCTATTTCAACAATTTTTCCATCGGCGTGGTGATCTAGGCATAACCTTTGATAAACTTTTTGTAATATCCCGTATGTCCCAAGGTAGCATGTAGTTGTTTCACACTTCTCGGTGCTTCGAAGTTTAGAATAACCATGATCTTTGCAGGGTCTACCATCAGCCCTTGTTTGCAAACCACATGCCCCAATAGGTTCCCAAAAGGAACACAAAACAGACACTTCTTGAGGTTGAGTGCGATCTGGTATCTTTGACAGGTATCCAACATCAAGTATAAGCTCGCTACATGGCACTTAACTAACCCAAATATAGTCCAGTCATCAAAGTATACCTCCAAGAATTTATGAATAAATTCCTTGAATGTCGCAACAAACACGCCCGAAAAGATAACAAGCACATTCTTCAACCCAAATGGCATTACAATATATTGAAAGAAACCCCACTCAGTCACGAAGATTGTCTTTCTCCTATCCTCTAATGTGATTTTGATTTGGTGGTACCCCAAGAACCCATCACTGAAGGAGTATGCTTCTTGGCTACCTACATTGTCCAACACTTCATCCGTGAACGGAGTTGGGAAAGGATCATGCACACAAGTGTCATTTAGTTTTCTAAGATCCACACATATCCTTATCTCATCCTTCTGCTTCTTCTCTTGCACCACCATTGAGCTAACCCAATCAGACTCTTCCACCAGCTCAATGATGCCTTCTGCTAGTATTTTGTCTAGCTCTAAGTAGACCTTCTCCTTGTATTTCGGATTTAGGCGGTAAGGCCTCTGCTTAACTAGCTTTGTGTTGGGCTTTAGTGTGATCTTCATCACTCCTAGGTTCTGATTATTCCTTTCAAATCCGTAAAATTGGTAGGGAATAAGTCCTGATATTCGTAGAGTAATTCAGTGACCTTATCCACCGCCGCATCATCCTAGTAGTCTCCAATCTTCACAAACTTGGGTTCTACCTCCATACCAATGTTCACTTGTCTATTTTTACTGGCATGGTTATATCAGGGTTCTCAATCTGTGGTCCTTGAACCTCATGGTGGCCTTCTATCTCTAGAATGTTAATCTTCCATGGATCCTCATCCTCTTCCTCAACAGTTACATTCCAACACGTGACTCAACTGAGTAGCCCATTCAGGCTGTGTCAGGTCTAAAGGACCATGTGGTATCCTAAAGATGGATGCTTTCACCTCGTGTAGTGCTTAATCAATATTATCAAACCCCTCCTCAAAACTAAATGTCATCATGAATCCTTTGCGCAGGATATCCCATTCACATGTCCCATGGTGAAGCTCTGTTTGTACATACCAATTCATTGGGATAACATCCAAGGTATGACAGAATAGGTGACCCCACTCAGATTTTGGCTTTTCTCCATAAGCCTGTGTCCATTTGGCTAGATGCACATGTGGATTTTTCTTCCCATCATACTTTTCTATCAGTTGCATATTAGGCTTCCCAAATCATGTTCGCATCATTTTCCTACATTCACGCCAATAATCAAAACTCCCCTTGTGCGTACCCCACCATCTTGCAAGTGTAGCACAGATTACCCAGTCAAACATGGAAGCATTGTTTTTCTAGCACTTCCCTTTCGAATGCATCTAAAAAGATATCTACCTCATTCAGTCCATCATAAGTAGGTAGATTTCTTACCTCTAACGACACACAACATAGTGACCTGGTCATCATATTGCAATTCAGTGTAGTTACTTCATGTAATCGATTCTACCAGCATTCTATTTCCTCATCTGAATCTGAAGTGCAGGAGCTCTCCTGCTCCCATGTAGTCCATCCATCCGTGGTGGGATTTACCCATTCTTGGTCTCACATTGTTATCTTATAGATGCAATCCGAGTCATTATCACTCTCATAATTGTGGATTGGCTCCATATAGTGCGATCCTTCAGCGTGATCTAGGGGTATTATTACGCGCAATGATTTCTTCTCAAAGATCATTTTTCACTTCTTCATATTAATCACCCCATTCATATCATTATCCTAGTCAATTCCCAATCGTGCAGGGTAGGGATTGCTATCATCAACAATCTCTATTAATTCAAAATCTTCCAGTGTGCTCGCTCCCTCAATATCCATGGTCACTCCCTACAGCTACCCCATGGGTATTATTTTATGTTGATTCTCCATCCTTAGCTGAATTAGAGACCATTGGAGCATAGGTTGATGAGCCTCATCATTGGGTGATTATATGGGCCTTAATTCACCTCCTAGCTTAGTCAAACCAACTATTCTCACAACTTATTGCATACTTTTGATCATATTTTGTTTATGATATGAGTTAGAGTTGGATATTTTTCTTTGTGGTCTAATGTTCATTTAATGCATCAATAAAGGATAAAAACAAGGAAAAATGTAGGAATAAAGGATAAAAGAAAGGAACTATGGCAAAGACAATGGTAAAAAATCAAATGGGACAAGGGAGAGGAATTATAGGAGGTAAATCCTCCTCATTTACTACCCCTCCATTCGAATATTCCTCCATCAGCTCAAAGTGAAAATAGCCATCATGAGGACTAGAAGGCATCCGAGTAAGTGAAAGTGACAGAAACTATCTTTGAAGGAAGTCATTGGAGACTTTAGATGTATAAGTAGATAGGCTTAGGACCTCATTAGGATTCAGGATTTTTATTTTAAAACTCTACTTTATTTCTGAGTTGCAAGACTTGCGACAATTTTTTATGTAATCCATGGTTTTTAATTTAAATATGAGTTTTTTTGAGCCAGCACTGAGTTGACTCAGAGAGTTGAAGCTCTTGGGTTAGGGCCCAACCCAAGTAGCCAAAGCTCCTCTTTATTGTACATGTATGCTAGCATAGATTCCTAGTTTTCTGTTCATTTGCTCAAGTAGACGCATTTCCATGATAGCAGTATAGCATAGATGATTCATGGGGTTTCTTTTCATTTGCTTAAGTAGCTCATTTCCATGATGGTAGTGTAGAGTAGATCGATTGTGCTTTAGTTTACTTCCATTTGTGCCTTCTTTCAATTAGCAAGGTAGCTAGGAGAAAAATATCACCATAAGGTTGTCCATGGGTGTCTCAACCTCACCTCCTCCCTCAGGGACCATGACTTGAGGAAGAGACCCTTCAAAAACCCCAAAAACATAGGTTTCTATTTCTCGCATGAGCTTTGGAGTTTGTTGTTTGATGCAGTTACTTTTTTCATTTCACTGTCATCTTTTTCCATCACTCTCAGTCCACCCTCACCCTCACAGGTTTCTGTCATTTTCATTGAAACCTCCTTCAGCATGTTCTTCATGCATAATATCCTTACTGTCTGATCCACAAAAAACCTGACCAATCACCATCTGATTCATTAGTTTGTCCAATGGCCATTCTGCATAAATTCTTCCACTTACTTTATGTGCTCCAATCTCCACCGTCAATCTGTCTCTTGATCCAACGGCTATCGCATCACCCCAATATTTTGTGCATTCCAATATCCGCCATCGATCTATTTAGACTGATCCAACAGCTATTGCGCAATCTCACGCAGATTCCTACACAACCATTATCCGCTCGAGAGCATGCAAGAAAAGTGGTTTTCTCGTGCTACGTGTCACCCAGTTAGGCTAATCGCGTAAAATTTCATAATACAACTTACAGCTTTAAGAGCATGCGATAAACTTCTTACCACCTACAAAAACCTATTCCATCATTCTGCATGTTCTCTTTACCCTTCTGCAATCTCCACCATCGATCTGCCTCACTTGATCCAACAGCTATCACATCACCCGATTGCCAATTAACTTGGTCGATCTCCACTGTTGATTAACCCCGCATGATCCAATGGCTATCGTGCCATCTCGTGTGAATTATTGCACAACCGACATCCGACCAAGAGCACACGAGAGAAGTGGTTTTCCTATGCTACATGTCATTCACTTAGGCTAATCGTGCAAAATTTTAGAATTCCACTTACTTCTTTGAAGGCACGGGAGAAACTACTTACCACCTATAGAACCCATTCACCTTGTTGAAAATAATACTGAGAGGGGGGGTGAATCAGTATTATCAGGATAATTATTCTTTTTCAAAAACAACTGATATACGCTACTTCAAATTAATAAACCTGCGTATGTACGCCGTTATGCAGAAGAAAACCCGCATATACAGAACATGCTTTTATTTTACTTAATCTTTCTAATGATGATTGTTAGTTAGAGATGCAGAATCCAATAACAGTATCCAGAGACAGTAAAACAAAGCAGAAAGACAATCAGACACAAGAACATAAGATATAAGGTGGAAACCCAATGTGGGTGAAAACCACCTGCTGCAATTCGTCTCTATCTTCCTTTTAAATTAGAAAACTTCTTTTACAATGTACTGGTGCAGTCTTTTTACCAGTACGCAGGCTGCAACCTGCAGAGAGCTACAACTCTCTCTCGTTCTCCAGTTTCTCCTAGAAGGGAGCAACAACCCCCTTTAGCTTTTGCACTAGCCAAGATACTAGTACGTAGGTGCTGGCCTACAGAAGGCTACAACCTTCTCTTTCTTCCAGGGACCACTTTTCATCAATTTTCAAACTGGATCCATGAACATCAAACAATCATCAAGAATCAATCAATCTCCTTTCCACCAACTAGATCTGAAACAAGTAGATACTCCTCTGACAGCTGTACACAGAAAACTGTACCAGAAACCATATAGCAGAAACAGAACCCAAAACAGCAGCAATAAGCAGAAACAGCCAGATCACAACTTAAAGCATATACGCAATTTTAACAGTCTGCAACTTGCGTGCATACGCCTCTGCCTATGGAAGAACCTGCGTATACGCTCCTTTACTTCACCTAAATAGCGTGTATACACATATTCGCTTCAATGAACCTGCGTACAGATCTATAAAGGACAATACACTCTTCCAGATATTCAATCACTAAATAAATCAGATTATCAGACTCATAGATCAGATGAGCGCCACATCAAGCAGATCAAAATCAAACAGAGATACTATCATTAAGCTTAAAGATTATGACCCATGAATAGACCTTGTCCTTCCTTTGTGCTAAAGTCCCTCCTTCCTTCAGATCCAGATCTGCATCACCATCCAATATACCAGTTCTAGCACTTTCTTAGATCTTCAATTATAATTCAGATGGTAATTTGCCACAAGATCTCCTTCCTCTTTTATAGCCCTAGGCCTTCCCCAATACCATGGTCCAAAACCATAACATTTCAATACCATGAACCCAAAAACAATGGATCGACACAAATAACGAGACGCCATGGTCCAAAACATAGGTTCAAGTTCCAAGATCTAACTGCCATGGACCAAAAGAATGATCACCAACATATACGCGCTTTTGTAAAGTATAACACGCGTGTATACGCGCCTTCATCTAGATGAACCTGCGCATATGTCTTTTTCTACTTTCTGAGTGCCTGAACTGAGATCTGTTACCAAAGAAGGTTGCCATCAAGGACAACACCTGTGCCATAGCTCCAAACATGTGCCATAATGCCAACAATCTCCCCCTTTGGACTTGATGGCAACACCAAGATCCTCAAGATCATTCTCCCCCTTTGTCATCAAGGGAAAAGGGTTGTGCTCCCCCTGAGTACATGCTAAAATCTCTGTCCTGTTGTGCTGACCATGCTCCCCCTGAGTGTAGGCAAGATCTGCAAAAAGATGTTCTTCAAGAAGAACCAATACTTATGCATCATACAAGACCTTCCTATCACCAAAAGACTCAATACATACATCCATCACCCAACCAAGTGGGGGTAACCCATCCAACCAAGTGGGAATACATCAGAATATTACATATGATGACCAAATACATTACATCTTCATGCCAGGCATAGTGGGGAAACCAATATAGGTCATTACATGACCTTGACACTATAAAAGAAAAATATACATGACATAGAGACGAAATATTTAAAACAAGACTTATGAAAGTCATCAACACAGATAGGAGCAACTGTCAATCACCATCGACAACCAAGATTTCCTTCTGTTCTCCCTTTGCCTCTGTTCAATCTGAAATCAACAACAGCTTAGACCCAAAAGCTTCTAAGATAATGCCAACAATACATTAGTAGAAGATTATCTGCTCCCCCTGAACCTGTGCTGGATGGTCTCTGTCAGACCCATATCAGACAATTTCCAAACAGACCCTGTTACTTATGATATCCATCAATCCTCCATATACGCGACTTTCTCCCTACCAACCGGCGTTTGTACGCGGACCCTCCTCATGCAACATGCGTACACCCATTTTTCTCTGAAACTGACAAGATTAATTAGCAAGACGATACATCAACGACTCCCATCTTTTGTCTGAGATATTCAAAAGTTTCCCTGGGCAGTGGTTTGGTGAGAATATCAGCAACTTGTTCCTTAGAAGGAACAGATTCCAATTTGACCTTTTGTTCCAACACTTGTTCACGGAGAAAGTGATACTTGATCAGTATGTGCTTTGTCTTTGAATGCATGACTGGATTTTTTGAAATGCTGATTGCACTTGTATTATCACATAAGATGGAGATAGGTGGTGTACAAGTGATTTGAAAATCCTGCA
>APFE030308625.1:31850-49580 GCA_000404065.3 Pinus taeda | reverse complement strand
GGGGGGTGAATCAGTATTATCAAGTCAAATATTCCTTTTCAAAAACAAATTGTATACGCTACTTCAATTAGATAAACCTGCGTATACAGAGCAAACTTTTAATTTACTTTATCTTTTTGATGATGATTATTAATCTGTGATGCATAATCAAATAACCAGTGACCAGAGACAGTAAACAGAGCAAAAAGACAATCACACACAAGAACACAAGATATAAGGTGGAAACCCAATGTGGGTGAAAACCACCTGCTGCAATTCATCTCTCTCTTTTCTTTAATTAGAAACTTCTTTTTACAATGTACTGGTGGAGACCTTTACCAGTACGCAGGCTGCAACCTGCAGAGAGCT
The DNA here is from genome assembly GCA_000404065.3 of Pinus taeda. Classification (NCBI taxonomy): domain Eukaryota; kingdom Viridiplantae; phylum Streptophyta; class Pinopsida; order Pinales; family Pinaceae; genus Pinus; species Pinus taeda. The sequence continues at coordinate 49,232 of APFE030308625.1, read as the reverse complement.
ACTACTCTCTCTCGTTCTCCAGCTTCTCCTGGAAGGGAGCTACAACCCCCTTAGCTCTTGCACTAGCCAAGATACTAGTACGTAGGTGCTGGTCTACAGAAGCTACAACCTTCTTCTTTCTTCCAAGGACCACGTTTCATAATTTTTCAAACTGGATCCATGAACATCAATCAATCATCAAGAATTTCTCCATCAACCAATCTCCTTTTCACCAATTAGATCTAAATCAAGTAGATACTTCTCTGACAACTGTACCCAAAACACAGTACCAGAAACTACACAACATAAACAGAACCGAGAACCCAACAACAATAAACAAAAGCAGCTAGATCACAACTTAAAGCATATACGTTATTTCAACAGCTTGAAACTTGCGTGCATACGCATCTGCGTATGGGACAAACTGCGTATACGCAACTTTACTTCACCAAAACTGCGTGTATGCGCGCCTTCGATTCACTGAACCTGCGTGCAGATCTATAAAGGATAACACACTCTTCCAGATATTCAATCACTAATTAACTGAGATTATCAGACTTATAGATCAAGCAAGTGCCACAACTAGTAGATCAAAATCATACAAAGATACTATCATTCAAGCTTAAAGATTATGACCCATGAATAGAACTTATCCTTCCTTTTGTGCCAAGGTTCCTCCTTCATTCAGATCTAGATCTGCAGCATAACCCAATTACCAATATACCAACTCTAGCACTTTTTCAGATCTTCAATAATAATCCTGATAATCGTTTACCACAAGATCCCCTTCCTCTTTTATAGTCTTAGGCCTTCCTCAATACCATGGTCCAAAACCATAACATTTCAATACCATGAACCCAAAACTAGGGATCAACACATCTGACGAGACGCCATGGTCCAAAACGTAGGTTCAAGTCCCAATAACTAACTACCATGGACCAAAAGTATGATCCCCAACATATACGTGCTTTTGTAATGAATAACCCGCGTGTATACGCGCCTTCGTCTAGATGAACCTACGTATATGTCGTTTTCTTCTTTCTGAGTGCCTGAACTGAGATCTGTTACCAAAGAGAGTTTCCATCAAGGACAACACTTGTGCCATAGCTCCAAACCTATGCCATAATGCCAACACAACTATCTTTTGATTTCCTTTAAAAAATGATGCAGGAGCATCCAGCTCCGAGGAGACAGAAGGCGATTGACGGTCTCATGGAGAGACAAGAACAAACAATCATACATGCATAGCTGGACAGGTGTTAGACTTGTCAGTTATTTTACTTTATTTGTTTGTTTTATTTTTCAGAAGGTCGTTAGGACCAGGACAATTAAAATTGTGAACTGTTTCTTTTAAATAGGAATTAGTCACAGTAAAATAGGTTGACAGTCAATTAGTATTTTTATGAATTGTGTTAATTAGGAACAGTTAATGGTAATCAACAGCCTTGTAATAGAAATTGGTGGACAGTTATCCAATTCTGTTGGGGGCAGTTCTACCTGAACAAAGAACAGTTGTGCCTCAAGAGATTAAAAGGAAAAAGAGAAACAGTGTAAAAGATTCCTCAGTCAAAGAAACGAAAGATACAGTCATTTCGAATTACAAACTTGTTTTTTTTTTCTATTAAATCACCACTGTACAGATTAATTTCACACATCAATATATACATTATGTGTAACTAATTTACGTTGGAATAACCAGACAACAAGTATTCACAGGAAGAGCATGGTGCTGCCATTTATATTACTTCCAAACAAGGAGTACGAAAGATTGTGCATGCAGGCAAACCAACAGGTAATCCGTAAGAATCCTCACATTATTTTATGAACAAAGCAAATGCTGGAATGAAACCAAATATAATCGTATCATTTCATTAAACTGTTATAAACAGAGTATACACAGTCCAGGGTGTCTCACGCTCCTTCGAAACCAAAAGCTCATTTCAAAACAGAACCTTGAGACAGAGTCTTTGAGCAAGCGAATAATACAACCAAACAGAGCCCAAACAATTGCCATAGCAAGGAAGTACCGAACAGAAATAGTGTGAACGAGGGTTCTATTAACCAAACATCAACATTACAGGACGAGGGTTCGAAGCCACCGAATACCCATCTTATAGAATTAAGCAAACATCAACCTTACAGGACGAGGGTTCGAAACAAGCCAATAATCATCTACAGGACAGGGGTTTCAAACAACCCAGTATCCGCATTACAAAATGAAGACTTCGATAACGAAGGACCAACGTGCAAGACGACCAGAGAGTTACACAGTCCATAACACTATTTATTTCACCGCTCAGGTGACGGACTAATGACAAAATGAAGTCTCAAAACCTCTATAGAAACTGATATGGAAAGACCCTACCCGTAAGAAAGAACTGGAGGGCTTGAACGACTACCAGAGATCGTGGAGGGCGCAAAACCACAGAGACCAACTATATTGAGCCACCTGCAAACGAAATGGTGGCAGATTAGTATTGTTTACAGTCAGAACAATCATTAAAAACAACAAGCGAATGATAATAGAAGCGCAGAACCTCACCTGAAGCTGAGGAGGCAGAGTCGAAAACCGAAATAACCAGTATACCCCTGAAGACACGGAGCGAGGGTGTCAGGGTATGAAAGAGAAGTGACAGACAATTTTATCAGGGAACCATAGTTTACCTTGGCAGCGGACTTGGAGAGCGAAAGTTTGGTGGAAACCCTGTCACGATACAAACCCATTAATTAATCGACCAGAAACAACACTTAAACAATAGAATCCACCTAACAAACCACAAATCAAAAGATTATCACTGTGCAGAGCGGAGGGTGCCTCCATAGCTCGTTGTAACCCTACCTCCATAGCAACAGAGGACCGAAGGCATCCATAGAACCAGTGTTGAAAACAAAACGACGGAGGAGCAAGAGTTCCCACAGAGCAGAGCAAACATTCGGCACAGTGAAGGAGTGTAAAATGACAAATGAGCGGGACAGGGGTTGACAAAAGGTAAGTGACCATGTGAGAGAAACCGGCAGGTGGAAACCCTAACCGGCGCTACCAGTAGACATCCCAATAAAATATCGGTTAAACGTACCCAACATTAAAGTCAACAGCTAATATATTTAAAGCGCCAAGTCTTGTCACTTGTGGTCGCATTGGGAACGACGGGAGGCCATCAAAAGTGGTACCAGAGCTAGTTTCTTGAATTAGGAACAAATGGAACAAGTGGAAGCTGAAGGAAGAGGAAGAGGAAGAGGAAGAGGACGAGTAGTCCGTAGGATAGCAGATGAGGGACTTCGAGAGGAGATTCGCGTTTTGCGTGAAATATTGACAGTGGTGGAGGCTGGGGGAAGGAGAGACCCAGCAGATGATAGTGATGAAGACGTAGCTGAACCAGAGGACAAGTTTGAATGGGTGACACCGGAACTTCGATTGTTGAAGTCAGTTTTGTTGTCCAGTCATAAGCCAAGGCATGAGGTACCCACTTATGACGGGAGTTTGTCTGCAGATGTGTTACTAGATTGGCTGAGTGAAGTAAATAAATATTTTGAGTTTGAGGAAACCAGTGAGGACAAACAAGTGAAGTTCGCCGCCACAAAACTGAAAGGATATGCGTCCTTGTGGTGGGATAGCATTCAGGCAGAGAGGAAGAGGCTACACAAACAACCTATAAAGAAGTGGGCCAGAATGGAGGCAAAACTGAAAGAAAAGTTCCTGCCAAAAGATTACCAGATCATGTTATACAGACAGGTACAAAACTTGAAGCAAAGAGGAATGATTGTTAGGGAATTTACAGAGGAATTTTATAAGTTGAATTTACGAGCAGGGTATGTGGAAGATACCCCAGAAAAAACACCCAGATTTGTGAATGGCTTGAGGGGGGAGATTCTGGATGAAATTGGTATCCTCTCACCTCAAACGTTGGATGAAGCCTATCAGTTTGCACTGAAGGCAGAGGAGAAAATTAACCGGAAGCAGAACGCCAAGAGAGGAGGTGGATCTGGCAAGGGAAAAGGCAAGGTTTTTGGTAGAGGTAGAAGTACAGGTTCAAATGAGGAGGGCAACAGTTCCAAATCTGCTGGCACAACAGAGAAGGACAATAGCACTAGGGAAGGATGACCAGCTCAGCGAGGGCGAGGATTTGGTCGAGGCAGGGGAACTGTCCAGTGCTGTCGTTGTCACAAATTGGGACACAAGTCATATGACTGTCCTGAAGGTGAACCAGCAGGTGGGAGAGGAACTTATGTTGCTCAGCCGGAGGATGTTGAGGAGACACCTCAAGAAGAAGAAAACACACCGGAGACAGGGGAAGCTTTGGTGTTGAATAAAGTGCTGTTAAAACCAACAAAAGAGGTTGCAGAACCAGATCATCGAAAGGCTTTGTTTTGCACTGTCTGCAAGTCACGGGGTAAGTGCTGTAAGTTGATCATTGGCAGTGGGAGTACCGACAATTTAGTAGTTGTGGAGATGGTAGAAAAGCTGGGATTGAAGAAACTAAAACATCCTACTCCCTACAAAGTGTCGTGGCTGCAGAAAGGGCATCAACTGTTGGTTGACGAACAGTGTGAGGTGGACTTTCAAATCGGTAGATATAAGGACAAGATCCTTTGCGATGTCATGCCAATGGATGTCTGTCACTTACTGTTGGGACGACCTTGGAAGTTTGATAGAAGTGCAGTTCATGACGGAAAAACCAACTGCTATAAGTTTGTTAAAGATGGGATCAAGCATATGCTTGTACCCATCAAGGAGGAAAATACAGCAGAAGACAGTGGGGTGAAAGCACTACTGTTAGGCGGAAAGGAGTTTATAAAATAGATTGAGGACAGTGAAATAAATTTTGCTGTCATAAGGAGACCAAAGGAAGTGGTACTTCATACACAGATTTCAGATTTGCCCGAAGAAGTTCAAAAGTTGCTGCAGGACTTTGGGGACATTGTGGTAGATGATCTTCCAGATGAATTGCCACCAAGGAGAGGTATTAGTCACTGTATTGACTTTATACCAGGAGCAAGCCTACCAAATAAAGCAGCTTATCGCATGAGTCCTAAAGTCCATGAAGAAATCAGGAAACAGGTCCAGGAGTTGTTGGCCAAAGGTTTGATTCGAGAAAGCATGAGCCCCTGTGCAGTACCAACCGTTTTGGCTCCAAAGAAAAGAGGAGAATGGTGAATGTGTACAGATTCCAGAGCTATTAACAAAATTACTATCAGGTACAGGTTTCACTTACCAAGAATTGATGATATGATGGATTGTTTGAGCTGGGTGGCTTATTTTTTGAATATTGACTTGAAAACTGGATATCACCAGATCCGAATTCGGGAAGGAGATGAATGGAAGACAACTTTCAAGATGAATGAAGGCTTATATGAATGGCTGGTGATGCCATTTGGGTTGAGCAATGCTCCCAGCGCGTTCATGCGCCTGATGAATGAGGTGCTGAAGGAATTTAATGGTAAGTTCGTAATAGTTTACCTGGACGACATTTTGATTTTTAGCAAGACTAAAGAGGAACATTTCAGACATTTGCATAGTGTGTTGAGGAAGTTGCAGCAGAACAAGCTACTAATTAATTTGAAAAAGTGTACTTTTTTTCAGCGAGAATTAGTGTATCTGGGCTTTGTCATTGCAGAAAATGAACTAAAAATGGACCCAGAAAAGGTGACAGCTATAGTTAGCTGGCCTTCTCCGAAAAGTTTATTTGAAGTCCGAAGTTTCCACGGACTAGCCAGTTTTTACAGGAAATTTATCAGAAATTTCAGCGAGATTTGCGCACCGATGTTAGATACGATCAAGAAGATGAACCAGCCATTTCACTGGACTGAAGCAGCAGAAAGTAGTTTTCAGATTTTGAAAAAGAAGATTACTGAAAGACCAATATTAAGACTGCCTGATTTCAACAAACCTTTTCAAGTTCGTTGCGATGCCAGTGGTACGGCCATTGGGGCAGTCCTTAGTCAAGAGGACAGACCAGTTGCTTATTTCAGTGAAAAGCTAAACGAGAGCAGGCAAAAATACTCAACCTACGACAAGGAGTTTTACGCAATTGTGCAAGCTTTGAAACATTGGTGACACTATCTGTTAGGTAATGAGTTTGTTTTGTTTATTGATAACTCTGCATTGCAGTACATTATGAAACAGCATAAATTGAACCATAAGCATGCAGCTTGGGTTGAGTACTTGCAGAATTTTACATTTGTATTAAAACACATTAGTGGGCAAGCAAATAAGGTGGCAGATGCACTGAGTAGAAGAACGTTGCTTCTACAGGAGAGCACGATGCAGGTTTTGGGCTTTGAGCACTTAAAAGAGCTGTATCAGACCGATACTGAATATAGGGAGGCCTATGAGGCTTGCCAAAACCCACTGTTACAAAATAACAGCATGTGGTTAGACTATAATCTACAGGAAGGATTGTTGTTTAAGGGAGGATAGTTGTGTATTCCCAACTGTTCTATGCGGGAAAACATTATACAGGAAAAACACAGTGGGGGTCTGGTTGGACATTTCGGTATCGACAAAACGATTGCTCAGGTATGACATTTTTATTTTTGGCCAAAGTTGCAGTGGGATGTGCAGAGGTATGTGAGTAGATGTAAAATTTGTCAACTAGCAAAGGGTCACAGTCAGAACACCGGACTTTATATGCCATTACCCATCCCTAGCCGACCATGGGATTCAGTTAGTATGGATTTTGTACTGGGTTTGCCGAAGTTACAACGAGGTTTTGATTCAGTAATGGTTGTGGTAGACTGATTTTCAAAAATGGCACACTTTGTACCATGCAAGAAAACCAGCGATGCTACTTATATAGCACATCTTTTCTTTACTGAGATCGTTCGGTTGCATGGACTTCCAAGATCCATTATCTCTGACAGAGATGTAAAGTTCACCGGTCATTTTTGGAGAACTCTGTGGAAAAATTTGAATACCCAGTTGCAGTTCAGCTCCGCTTATCATCCGCAGACTGATGGTCAGACGGAGGTAGTAAACCGAAGTCTGGGAAACTTACTTCGAAGTTTAACAGGTGAAAACTCCCGGACATGGGATCGTGTACTTGCTCAGGCGGAATTTGCATATAACGATTCCCCTAACCACAGCACTGGTTACAGTCCGTTCCAGATTTTGTACGGCATGCATCCGCGAGGAGTGCATGAATTACGAGATTTGGGGAAACTTGAGAAACGAAGCGCTGATGGGGAAGATTTCGCCCAAGCAATGAGTAACTTACACGAACAGGTCAAACTGAAATTACAGGACAGCAGTCAGAGATATAAACAATGAGCCGATACAAAGCGTCAGGAAGTTCAGTTCAACGTGGGAGATGAAGTCCTTGCGTATTTACGAAAGGAACGGTTTCCAAAACGAGAGTACAGCAAGCTAAAATATAAGAATATCGGGCCCTGTAAAATCATTCACAAATTTTCTGCAAACGCCTATGAACTATAGTTGCCACCAGGGATCGGTATTTCCCCTATTTTTAACGTGGCAGACCTGTTTCCTTATGTCGCTGACTCAGCAGATAATACAGCATCAAAGCCACCGCGGGACACCAGTTGTGAAGGAGATTCATGGACGAGACAGATGCCAATGGCACCACCCCTTGAGATCGAAGGGATTCTAGACACACAGGTAGCTAAGCGCACACGTAGGAAGGAGTATTTGCGGTATTTGGTCAAATGGAAGAACCGTCCGATAGAGGACAGTTCGTGGCTTAACGCAACGCAGATACAGAAAGCAGGGTATTATGTCGACGACCTCATGGAACGGAGCCATGACTTTTTGCCACCCCGGGAGCCTGATGCAGGAGAATCCAGCTCTGAGGAGACAGAAGGTGGTTGACGGTCTCGTGGAGAGACAAGAACAAACAAATCATACATGCATAGCTGACAGGTTGTTGGACTTGTTACTTTTCTTTATTATCTGTTTTATTTTCCAGAAGGTCGTTAGGACCATAGCAATTACAGATTGTGAACTGTTTCTTTTTAATTAGAAATTAGTTACCAGTAGATTAATATTTTACCTGAGGGTCATTAGAACCATAAAAGCCACAAACTATGAATTGTTTTAGTTAGGAAACAGTTAAATGGTTAACCAACAACTTTGTAAAAGTAACTGGTGGACAGTTACACGAATTCGGGTTGGACAGTTAAACTTGAACAGAAGAACAGTTGTACCTACGAGATATTAAAAAGGCGAAATCAAAACAGTGAGGGGATTCCTCAAACTGAGAAAAGAAATTACAGTTATTTTGAAATAAAATTTGTTTTTTTTCAATTGAAGCACCACTGTAACAAAATACTTTCATGCGTTGATATATAAATTCTGTGTAACTAAATTGCATTGAAATAACAAAGACAACAAGTGTTCACAGGAAGAGCAGGGCGTTGCTACAAAGACCACTTCCAGACAAAGAAAGACGAATAATTACGAACGCAGGCTATCAACCAGGTACTACCATACAAACCCTCACGTTATTTACGACAAATGTAAGTGTTGGAATGAAACCCCAAAAATTGTATCATTTTATTAACTAATATAACCAAAGCATACAAGAGTCCTGAGCATCTCACGCTCCATTAGAAAAGATCGTTCGAAACAGAGCTTCGAAACAGAGTTTTCAACCAAGACAACGATACAACCGAACAAAACTAAAGAGTTATCACAACGAGGAAGCAACCGAACAAATTCGGTGCGAACGAGGGTTGCAATAACCAAATACCAATATTACAGAACGAGGGTTTCAATAAATATACAGAACGAGGGTTTCGATAACGAAACATAAATATTACAGGACAACCGAAGAGTTACACAGCCGAGAGAAGTACTATTCGTTCACCGCTCAAGTGACAAAACTAATATAAATCGAAGTCTTTAAGACCACTACAGTTTACAAATAAGCCAACATGGAAAGACCCTACCCGTAGAGAAGGATTGGGAGGGTTCGAACTGGTGCCAGAAACCGAAGAGAGTGTAAAGCAACGGCGGCCAGCTACCTCGAGCAACCTGCAAAAAAAAACCGAAGTGGAGGCAGGTTAATACACACAGTAACCACGGAATAATCCTTAAAACCAGCAAACGAAGAGTATGAGATATTAGTCTTTACCTGGAGTTGAGGAGACGGCATCGAAAAACCAAACAACAACTACAATCCTGAAGACAAGGAGCGAAGGCGTTAGAATCTGAAGGAAAAGCGGAAACCAAGTCTGGCATGGAACCAGAGCTTACCTCAGTAGCCGAGTTGAAACGCAATGCAATGATGGGGACCCTGTCACAAAGTTAAATCCACAAATTAACAGGCGAGAAACAACGTTTAATAGCAGAGAAAGCTCAACAAACAGCAAGTCACAATATATTTACAGTGCAGGAGCGGACGACGTCGCCATAATCATCACAACCCAACCTTCAGAGCGACGGAAGGCTGAAGGCATTCATAGAAACACAGTGTTGAAACCAGACGGGGAGGCGCGGATAAACCCCACAGAGCGGAGCTGAGGTTTAGCGCGGCGAACAGGCGAAAATGGTAAGTGAACAGGCTTAGGGTTGACAAAAGGCGGATAAGGGAGACCGGCAGGTGGCCAAGCATAACCGGTACCATAGGTTAGAACCCCGAAAATATCAAAGAGGAGCGTATAGCAACTAATAAATTCAACGTCTGTCACATTAAAGCGTACACTCTAATCACCCAAGCCGCGTTGGAGAGGCGGGAATCCATCACCAACTAATGGAACACCTTACCACTATGCCATGATTACCACTTAATAAACATAAGAGTGGCAATTTTATTTAAACTACAATGTTGGAGTCATTGTGGGGAGGGTTGGGCTTGAAGACTCGCTTGACCAGCCCAACCTCGAGTCACATGTTGATCCAGGTTGATATTGGTGGCCATCTACCTATTCCACTTGGACCCCCACCATTATTTCTTTCAGTTTTTAAGTATTCTTAATTGTAGCACAATTTACTATTTTTGGCAGTTTTTTCGGGTTATGAACTTCCAGAGTCGTTTTGAGGCCCTAAACGATGTTTTTTTTAGAAAATCATAGGTGTCGAATGTTAGTTCTTCACTTAATTTGTATTATCAATAGTTGTAGTCCTCAGATAGATCTTTCTAACGAGGTATCATACGCATCAAACAAAGATCGTATGCCAAAGTTACGACCCTGAGAAGTTGATGTACCAATTTACCCCAACGGGGCCCATAATTTGTTGTTTCATCTCCTAGGGTTAGGTTTTTGGATGTTTGGGTTTTTCCATTACTTCTCAATAATAAATAGGCCCTCAAGCCTCTTTGTAAGACAGTTCAAAGGCATGTAACCACCACATCGCTTCCCATAGATAAGCTACCATAGCCCAAGATAGTCTTATTTCCATTCTGTTTGTAAGCATATTTCAGTATTTGATATTAATGAAATGGTGTGTTATTTCTACCGCATCTTTGTATTTATGGTTATATCTGTAATTTGTTGTGTTCCTATTTAAATTCAAATCACATGTTATGTTATAATCGTGCTGTTAAGTGGAGAGGGTGGGGCATGTGGCACGTGGCCCACACCCCAGCCCATGGTCTTATTGTTTAATAAAGTTGTTAGCAAATTTGTCTAGAGTGGCGGGCTGTGTGGCACCCTACCCGTGCCCCAAACCTATAGTCACATTGGCTCTCACGTGACCAGTATTGGGGTCGGCACGGGGCGCGTGGCCTTTGGCCCATGCCCCACAGTCACATAACCACCATATGACGACCCAGGGGGAGAAATAGGGGTGCAGTGTCCACCTAATTGTTCAACAAATTGCACAAAAATTGGCGGGTTTTGTGGCCAATCCCGCCACCTGTAAATGCAAAATTGTCACTGTGCAATATTTCCAAAGCCGAATTTCATTGTTAGCTTTGACAAAGTGATGAATTTGCAGAACAATTATCATAAAAATGAAGAAGGAGGCCTAACTTGGCCATTTTTCAACCTTTTTAAGCCCAAGAAGAGCCTACACAAGGGTTTTTGGGTGTTCTCGACACAATGGCAGTGTTATTTTTGTAATTTGAGCATTGTATGTTGATGTAATTACACATTTGAGAATATAATTTAAAGGGCCAACATTAGATGTTGGACCCGAAGACGTAGCCCAGGAGGGGTGAACTCTGTCATTAATTTGTTGTGTTGTGACGTTGCATGTTGTCTATTTTTCATTGTTAAAATCCACAAAATTTAACTTAGTTTGTGTTATTCTGCAATATCAATTAATTGACCATAAGACGTAAACTAGCTTTGCAAAACTTTATATGACACCTTCAATTTTAATTTCAGATCAATTTGGTATCATAGCATGGTTGTTGTGAAGGTTTCATAGTTTTTGCAAGTGTTTTGTTCAATGATTACAAGATCTAAATTTAAAAGAGGAGAAGTAGTGCTTGAAGAACCAAACCCTCAAATTGGTTCAAGGAGGTCACAAAATCCATTGGTTATGGAACATTAAGAAGGACAAGAGTTGATGTCTAAGGATGAGATATCTTTTAGAAAGGATTTCTATGATATGTCTGATATGGTGAAAGTGTTGTACAATGAGAGGACAATGAGGTTGCATGGAGAAAGTTTTAATCAACTAAAATGTAATGGTGGTGGTGGGATCAAACATCTACCTCCACCTCCTCCTTCGCCTCCATCTACACCTCCATCCTCACCTCCTTCTTCACCTCCTTCACCTCATATACCTACTCCTCCTCCATCTCCAAAAGGACATGCTAAATCTCCTTTGATTAAGCTTGATGTTAAGTTTGAATTGCCTATGTACAAAGGGGAAGTAAATGATGAATGGTTGGATAATTGGGTTCATTAAATTGAAGTCTATTGCAGGATTCAAAATATTGATGATGATGTCACAAAGATCCAGCTTGCTTCTCTTCATTATGAAAGTGCAACCCTCATCTGGTGGGAGGCCAAAACTCAAGAAGATTTCAAGAAAAATGGTAAAATTATCTCTTATTGGAATGGTTTTATAGCTGCATTAAGAAGCAAATTTTATCCATTAGCTTATATGCAAAAAGAAATTATTATGGGAGTTGATTTTTCTTCACAAGATACTCTCCTTAAATACATGGGTGGATTACATAGTTATTTGAGACATACTATACTTCTGTTTAATCCCACAAATCTAGATGAAGTATGTGTTCAGGCAACTCATTTAGAATCAAGAGGCAAGAATTTTCCTCAAGAGACTAGCAAGAAACCTTTCAAATCTAGAGACAAAGGAAAGGGGAATTTTGAAGGAAAAGGCAAAAATAATGCCACTGTCAAGAAAGAGGGAGAGAAACTTACTTGTAAACATTGTTCAAAATAAGGCCATGATGAAGACCACTGTTGGAAATTACATCCATAAATGAGACCCAAGAAGTTCAATAACAAGGGGAAACAAAAGACTACTGCTACAACTTAACAAGATCTAGGATCTTATTCAGGTGATGAAACCAAAATCACAACCATGGGAATTAAATGTATATCTTGATGCAAGTATTAGTTCTTATAGTAAGCCTATAGAATCTCAAAATGATAAAGAAAGAAGTGAGATTTTTCATATCAGGGTCATTACAAAACATACAAAAAATGATTCATTATTTGTCAGTGGATTCCAAGTCAATCTTATCTCTGAAGCAATTGTCAAGAAACTTAATCTAGAAATGACACCTCATACTAAACCTTACCCATTGTGTAGGGTATGTGATGATTCCAAATTACAAGTGACAAGAAAATGTAAACTCAAATTCGCCATCAATGCTAGTTTTATAGATGGGGTAGAGCTTGATGTTGTACGACTTGATATTTGTGGGATTGTTTTAGGGAGTCCATTATTGTATGATCGTAAAGCCATATTCTATTCAAAAGAACAAATATCATCCTTTTAAAGATATATTTGAGTATATTGTTAGAGAACATCGCAAGGAGATGAACTTATCTCTTATTAGTGTTGGTCAGATAAAAAGGCTTGTAAATGCTAGTAAGAATTTTGTGTTGTTAATGATTAAAGCTAAAGATATTGTTGAATTTGAAGCTTTCATAAGATGTGATTCCAAACTCAAGCATGATTTTGTTGAATTTGTTAACACTTATGATAATATGTTTCAGGAACCCGAAGGGTTTCCTCCTAAAAGAGGAATCCAACATGAGATTCACTTGTAGAAGGATGCACCACTTTCAAATATTGGCATGTATAAAATGCCAGTTTTGGAGAATGTAGAGATCAAGAAGCAAATTCAAAATTTTCTTGGAAAAGGGGTCATTAGGCCTAGCACATCTCCTTGTGGGTCTCTTATTGTCTTGGTTCCAAGGAAAGATGGTACATGGCACATGTGTGTGGTGAGCTTTGAACAAGATCATAGTAAAGAATCATTATCCTCTTCCTCATATTGATGATTTGCTAGATTAGTTAAAGGAATTTGTTTACTTCACCAGGTTAGATTTGGGAAGCGGTTATCATCAGATAAGGTTTGCTAAAGATTATATTGGAAAATTGCTTTCAAGGCAAAACAAGGTTTATTTAAATGGTTAGTTATGTTGTTTGGGATTTTCAATGCACTTGCAATGTTCATGAGAGTTATGAATGTTGTGTTGCAACCATTCCTTGATGGTTTTTTCATAGCCTACTTAAATTATATCCTGATTTTCTAAGACCATGAAGAGCGTGTCAAGCATGTGAAACAAGTTTTAGATGTCTTGAAAAAGGAAAATTTGTATTTGAAGATGCCTAAATGTGAATTTGGGAAAACTTCTTTGGTTTATTGGGTCATATTGTAGGAGGGGGTGAGATGAAGATCGATTTCTAAAAAGTTGATGTTATTGTGAATTTTCCTAAACCCAACAACGTAACATAAGTTAGGAGCTTTTTGGGAGCAACCCAATATTGGAGAAAATGTACCGCTAACTTTTCACTCAAGCAACACCATTACATGCTTTGAAAAGTGTGAAATAAGTCTTTAAGTGGGGAGGCAAGCAATAGAAAGTCTTTGACACTTTTAAAGAAAAAATCAGTGCAACACTAGTTCTAGCACTTCCAAATCTTAAGTAGCCATTTGAAATTCAAGCCGATGCAAGTAAATATGCTATGGAAGAAATTTTGATACAACATGGTAATCCAATATGTTATCATTTTGAAACCTTTACCAATGTCGTAATTAACTATCCAAATTACGATAAAGGTTTGTATGCTTTGGTACAAAGCATGAGTAAATGGAAGCAGTATTTGATGGATAAAGAAATGATTATTCATACTGACCATCGACCTTTAAAATATTTGCAATCGCAAACCAAGATACAACAAGCTAAACATTTCAGGTGGATGGAATTCCTACAACAATTTCATTTCGTAATCAAGTATAAGAAAGGTACATACAACAAAGTTGCAGATATGTTATCAAGGCCTATTGTTAATGCATATTTTATTCTTAGCATAACTCAATCATGCATGAAAGTTATATCGAACAATATGCTCAAGATGAATATTTTAAAGATGTCTATGGAACTTTGATTCAAGGAAATCATGTTGAAAAGTTTGATTATCATGTTCATAACAAGTTGTTGTATCATCTTTGCAATTTATGTGTTACACAAAGTGAAAGATTTGATGTCATAAGGGAATCCCAAACTTCTCTTATTGTTGGCCACTTTGGTGTAGGCAAAACAGTTGCTCAAATTCAAAGGTATTTTTATTTGCCTCACATGAATGAAACTATTTCAAGATATGTGAAAGGATGCTCCAAGTGTGCTACTAGAAAGCCAAGTAATAAGAAATTGGGTTTGTACACTCCACTTCCTATTCCTTCTCATCCTTAAGAAAGTATTTCTATGGATTTTGTTTGGGGACTACCAATGTCTAGGAAAGGTTGTGATTATCTATATGTTGTTGTGGATCATTTCAGTAAAATGTGTGTGTTGATGCCATGTAAGAAACAAATTACAACTGAACATACAACAAATATGTTCTTCTAAAATGTATGGGTTCACTTTGGGTTACCAACTTCTATTATTTTTTATCGAGATTCTCGATTTGTCGAGAATTTTTGGTCACGCTTATCGGAACTCATGGACACAAAGTTGAAGAAGAGCACCAAATTTCATCCACAAACTGACGACCATAAAGAAGTAGTGAATAGAACAATAGTGCATCTCCTTTGAGGATATTGTGGTAAGTAGCCTAAACTTTGGGATGAGCATTTGCATTACATCTAACATGCCTATAATTGTGCCAATCATTCATCTACATACGTATCACCATTTGAATCTTGTTTGGGTTATTTTCCAAAGTCCCCTTTGGATTTCATCTGTGTTAAAGGTATTGCAGTGGATGGACATAATGACGTAGACAAAGACAAACACTTCATTGAACAAATTAAGCTTGTGCATCAAAGGGTACAAGGTAAACTAGAGAAAAGAAAATCCAAGTACAAAGAAAGACGTGACAGACATTGGGTTGATCATGATTTCCAAGTGGGAGATCAAGTTTGCTTGCACATCAAGAAGGAAGGAATACAAAGTGAAGGTAAAAAGCTTAAGCCAATCAAACATGGTCCTCTCAAAATCTTGGAGAAGATTGGTAACAATGCTTTCCGATTAGATTTTCCACCTTACATGCAAATTTATTCTGTTGTGAATGTAGAAAACTCGAGATTGTATGAGCCTCCAATGATTGACAATTAAGAAGAGAATGTTCATATTCCACTTACAAAAGAATTTCCTCTTGAATATTTAAATGAGTTGCAAGAAGACTCAATTCTTGACAGGAGGATAAAGACTTCACGCAAGGGCAATGTGGAGTATCTTCAAGTGGGGCTCAAAGATACCAATCGAATTTAAGAAAGGTAGACTGAGATCGGTAAAGTGAGGTGGTTGTACCAGCACTTACTTTCTAATTAGAAATATACTTTTGGTGGTCCAAAAGCTTCCAGTGGAGAGGAATGATCCAGGGGATCAAATATATGCTCAAAAATAAAAGTGCACAAATCTTCTTGAAACCGGTGCCAAATTGTAGATCTCATCATTCTGATTCCAACAATGCTTGAATGGCCTTAATGCAACACCTTAGGAGGTAGTTATCATGTTCTAAAGTTTTTGGAAAACAATGAAAAAATCAACTTGTAGGTTTGATTGGGTAGTGTACGGATGCCACATGGTAGTCCATACGCTGACGTGGTGCTAACGTCAGCAAGCTGACTGTGCAATATGAAGCCAATCAGGACGTGGCATGTGGCACGGTCGTACGGAGGCAATTGGTGCAATTTGTTTGGTTGGTGGTGATTTATTTTCGGCCAATCACAGAGTGACATGTGGCCCAATCATGGGGCACCATGTGGCACTCCGGATGAGGCCAAAATTTGGTTATGGACCGATTGAGCCTTTGTGTGGATCTTACTCGCGACCTATCACCAACTAATAGAACGCCTTACCACTATGCCACAATTACCACTTAACAGACATAGTGGTGGCGTTTTATTTAAACTCTAATGTTGGAATCGTTGGCGGGTGGTTGAGCCGGCAAGCTCGCCCAACCAACCTACCCTTGAGTCACATGTTATGCCATAAGCATGGTGTTAAATGGAGAGGGTGAAGTGTGTGGCACTTGGTCCATGCCCCAACCCATTGTCCTATCATTTAATAAAACCATTGATGGATTTGTCGGGAGGGGCGATGCTCGTGGCACCCTGCCTGTGCCCCAACCCATAGTCACAATAACTCTCATGCAACCAGGAGTGAAGCTGATGGGGGGCACGTGGGCTCTAGCCCGTGCCCCATGGTTACATAATTTCCATGTGACTAGCCTGGGGGTGGAGAAATAGGGGCGCGGTGTCCACCTAATGGTTCGACAAATTGCGCCAAAATTGACGGGTTTCGTGGTCAATCCCGCCATCTATAAATGTGAAATTGTCGTTGTGCAAGATCGCCAAAGTTAATTTTCATTTCCATTTTTGACAGAGGGACGAATTTGTAGAACAATTAACAGAGAAATGAAGAAGGAGGTATAACTTGGCCATTTTTAAGCCTTTTTGAGCTCAAGAAGAGCCTACACAGAGGTTTTTGGGTGTTCTGGACACAATGACAGTGTTATTTTTGCAATTTGAGCATTTTATGTTGATGTAATTACACATTTGAGCATATAATTTAAAGGGCCAACGTTGGAAGCTGGACCCAGAGAAATAGCCTAGGTGGGGTGAACTCTGTCATCAATTTGTTGTGTTGTGATGCTACATGTTGTCTATTTTTCATTATTAAAATCTGAAAAATTTAACTTACTTTGTGTGCTTTTGAAATATCGATCCATTGCCCATAAGACATAAACTAGCTTACAAAACTTTATATGAAACCTTCAATTTTAATTTCAGATCAAAGGAGATGACAACAGTCTGAAGACGCAAGACCGTAGGGAGATCTTGTCACTTT